>JAQQRF010000695.1:0-40179 GCA_030523145.1 Trissolcus brochymenae | reverse complement strand
TGTTATTTCAAAATGTTTTAATATAAATAAAAAATTGTACTGATGCGATCATTTCTTCATTTTTTTATTTCGCAAGCATTCATTTCATAAGGCTCTGACATTTAATTCTGTGTTTATTTGGACTGTGTTTTTTTTTGTAGATATTTTTTACAGTCTTCATCTCAACTGTATTCCATAAAGTCAAGGCCTTTTGTTTCAGCGATCCCAAAAAAGTGAAAAAATGTTGTTTTCATATAATTTTGTGTGTAAGACGTAGCTTCTAAGAAAGCTAATGTTTAAAATGTATTATTATTAGAGATACGCTTTTTGTACAAATCTATAATTTATGATTTGTCAAAAAACATCCGTAATGAATTAATTCGTGGAAATAATTATTTTAGTTTCAATACACTTTGTTTAAATACAGGCAAACCAAATTTCATTATATTTGACTGGCAAGTGAAATGACTATTTCCATCAATTTTTGATCAATCAATGAATTTGTGGCCTAAAGTTTAGAGACACTGTCGTGTAAACATGAAAAAAATGACACAGGGCACTACAGTGTTTTATTTGACTGTGAAATGAAATAAAATATGTTACAAATTGGAATGAATAAAAAAATTATATCAACTCTTCATGATTCTTTTGTTCGTATGAAAAAAAGTTACACGTGTGCATACATAGCACAGTGTGTATACAAGTAGCACAGCGCATCACCCTCTGTGAATATATGTACAAGCTGATTGCTGTAACAAACATATTATTAAGAAAAGTAGAAGAAGGTAATGAACTTAGAAGTTATAATAATATTCTATAGTCAAAAAATCAATTAACAATTTCAATAACTGAACTCAATGAAATACACAATTGGTTTTACCAAATAAAGAGGAAAAGTGATTGTGAACAAAACTTTATGATTGTACGTGATATATACTCCGTCACAGATAGTGACGGCTTTTTCCCTCTGTAAATTTATGAAACGCGTAAAAACAGCAACACGTGTAGCCTTTCTGCAACGTAGTACACTTAAAATTGCAAATTATCAATCAATGTACAGCGTAATAACAAAAATAAATCAACATTTCGAAATTTATTTCTTAGTATGTATAACATTATGGTTTCATTAAATTGAATTTATATATTTTCATTTAATCAAGTAATTACAATCGGTTAAAAGAAAAATACTGATATTATCCGAAAAAATAATATAAAATTATACGACATAATGTTCATTGATTTTTCAATAATTTGCCTCAATATTTCGATCGATTTTTAATTAACATAAACTATATCATATTTATAATGTATATCATATTATGACCAGCACATGTGATAGAAACATCATCTGAAAGACATCAGACAAAAATAATAAATTTCAAAGCAAAAACGTCATACGGTCGTCACAACTGATGACGATTTTCTCAAATGTTGTTATCTGCATTGAATATATATATATACTTTTGGATAAAACAATTTATGCCAAATTGTCAAAACAGTCCGATATCACACCGTGACACATGTATGTCAAAATTCAATAAATTTGTCAAATAACTCTACTCGACGTTGTAGAATTTAGTGTAGTATTTGAAGTATTTTAGAATTTGAGTGTAGAGTTTTTCAACGATGATATTCATTTGAAAAATTTATTCAGTTGTCTTTACAATTTTTATTGCAACTCAAAACTAGAAATTCAATAAAAATGAAATTTAATGAAAAAAAAAAAAAAAAAAAAAATTGTTTTCAGAAAAAAATCAAAACTGAGCGAATACAAGGCGAGATTTTTTCAGTGAGTATCTTACAAATGTTTGTGTACGGTTTCACTCAAGACCGAAAGATTATGCGACCGACTACCTTGTTCTATAAGAGTGGCACTAATCATGACTGTATGAATGAATGAAATCATAAGTTGGTTGTAAAACGTAGATTGAACAATGATGATAATGTCGGAAAATTTACGAGCTCATCAAGTATGTATCATCGTTTGCGTTTAAGAATATTCACAATACATATAACTGCATTAGTCACACAAAGTGATGTTATCAATCTTGGAACTACTTTTGCACTTTTATTTTATTATTACAATTGATACATTGTTTCATGCGTCAATTATTGTAATATTAACATTATAAACTCCCAAAATTAATTCAAAAAAAAATTCAAAATTATATATAGATTTTTATTAAAAATGACACGTTGCATTTTATTTACAATAGATAACAAAGTTAATGTTAATGTTAAAAAAAGATTTTATAATTATACACATAAAACAGTAACCTATAAAAATCACAGACTTGCACGAGTGCTCAGAAATTTAAATTCCATAAGTTTTCTGCTTTTTTATATGTTATATAAAAGTAATTGAAGTTGCAGAGTTAAAATAGAAAGCTCAAAAAAAATATGGATTGTTTTTTGCAAATGTTTTGCGCAGTCATTGAACTTGATTAATATATTTTTCAAATGAGTTTCTCATTTTATGTAACAGCCATAAACTTACCTTTTCTTGACAAATCTGCGACTACTTATATTTCTTTTTTTTTCCTTTTTCAAAAAAATGATCTGCATAAGTAAATGTAAATTCAACACAAAATTCAAATAATATAAGATCTGAAGATGTTACATGATGTGATCCTATTACATGACCACACTGTCATAGTGTTATAATTTAATGAATTTATTTGGGCAAAAGAATTAGTCAAAATCGAAAACATGATCGCTGACAAACATTTATTATATCATGAAGCTACAAATAAATAACCCATTGAGTCTTTCGATTCTCAGTTGAATAAATCAAGGAAATTAATTTGATAAGAATAACAAATAAAACTAAACCACGGTAAATCCGGAGACATGGTAGTACAATATATATTTTTTTTGTTACGTATGCATGTAAAACATAAATTTGCTCCTTTAAAAGAGAAAGTAATTTGACTAGGAGCAAAACAAAATTTGGCTCCTTCTCTTACAGGAGTGTATTAGTGTTTTATCATGCATTTTTGACAAAAGTCATCTTGTTTCATAATGTACTAATTTTGGTTTGCAAAACACTTTTTTTTTCATCATAATACTTTTAAGTTACAACGTTCAAAAGTCTAACAATTAATTTTGTTCGAATTTGTTTGCAATATGATTATTATTTGTTCACAATAAGATCAAATTTAGCGTTTTCGTTTTCTTCTCCTCAAGTAGAGTATATATATTTCCGCATGCTTTCACAATATCACAAACCATCCACAGACTTTTTATCCTCCGATGATCTGAAACATGGAAGGAACCGATCCTTAAAAATCTTTAACATTTATTTCCCAATAAAATAAAGATGACGACTCGCGATACTCACGAACTTGGACTACTTTTGTTTACAATCTGACCAGAAGAACCTTGCGCCTCAGAGTCCACACATTTTTTCTTTCCTGTACGGATAAAAAGTGAACGTGAGTGAAAAAAACTTGTTGAGCAATTCAACATAAAATCTAGAAGTGAACTTTTTAATGCCGCTATGCATATGAACAATTCCGAAATTTTTTTTACCGTGTTTGTGATGATAAAGAGGCGGAACCCAGCTGTAGTTGTTTATGTCTGACATGCAATCGGGCATTGCAATAGCTGCAGTTGACGAAGGCTCGTTATAGTTCCATAAGAACATTGGCGATTTCTTTCCTTGATTGCTTCTACTTTCTCCCGTTAAACCTTTCCTGTGTTCCAATTACGTAAATAAAATTAACGCTGTTTTATGGAAGGATCATTACAATTTATTCCAACATAAATATGTTATAATTTATAACAAAAATTTTTTTTAACATGAAAAAGAAAAATCAGTTGCAAAATTATTTAATTTTCACCTTAAATCTATAAAAGATGCGCTGTCATTTTCAGATATATTTGACCGTTGGATTTTGTCCAAGAGTTGCTCGTACAATTTTGTGTTTTCTCTGTTTACGGAATTTAAACTTGTAGCCGTTGCTGGGGAGGACATTCGACGAGATTTTGATTCCGACGAAGGTGTTTTTGTGGGACCTAAAAAATACAATAGCATTATAAAATCGATATAATTAAAAAACAAATAAATAATTTACGCGGAATTACCGTATTAATTTATATTTAGCAATTCAGCAATTGTCTAAAGAAGCACGGAAATGTCAATGCATCTAATCGATTTTAGTTTTAATCTTACTGTAAGCACAAGAAACTGCGGTAATTAAAACGCTGTTTTTAATGGTAATGTCACTGTCTGTTATTGTCATGACATCTGTATCAGGACTTTTATCTGCTCAAACATTTGGAAGCATGTGTGGTTGTTTTAAAAATGTGCTTATTTTAGAATTGCTCTACGATTTTAGTTCAAAAAATTATTCTCAAAGTTATGTAAGATTTGTTTTACAAGCTACACTAGAAAAATTTCATCATCTTAAACCTCACAGTTAGCTTGACGTTTGAAAAGTAAAGAAATTTAATGTACGCTGACGATAATTTTATTGTATCAAAACATAACATTTCTATGTTTCAAAAGATTAAATTTTACAGTGAAATAAAACGTTAAATTTTACCATAAAATAGGTTAAATTTTATCTGCCAGCACATTTTTCAGTCTTGAAATATTTAACATCACCAAGTTCATTTAATTCAAGGATTGTGCAACATTTTATTCTCAATTATCAACACAGTGAAAAATGACCATATACGCAGCATTGCGCAACAAAATAAAACCAATTGTTTGTGTCAACTCAAACGTGAAATTGTAAAAAAAAGTAGTTTTCATCTTTTTGTTGAACAATGATATGATTTTTATATAGTCATTGAAATGAAACTTGAGTTAAAGTCAATTTAGTACGTTAATGACAGTTTCATCGTTCTCGGATTTGCTCGATTTAAAGATTTAATGCTTCAATATCAAGCATTTTTTTAAAAATATTTTATTGATGAATTAAATTGTTTTCAATTTACCATTGCCCATTATTCTCTTGGCAAGTTTTGCATCGTCGTCACTGGCGCATTCAGTTGCATTGATGAAAGAAAAATCTAGTAGATTTTTATCACATTCCACCGAGCTTGATCTCGTAGTTGGCTCGGATTTAATCACCATGGAAGAGAGGGCACTGGCAAAGTCGCTTTGAAATCGAGGACTTGTTCCTTCAGATTTGATTTTTGAGCTACAAAGTGGCTGGGTCTGACAGAGATGAGACGAAAAGTGCTTGTTTGGGAGTTCTAAAGAACAGAACGAGTCGCTCTCGGGGTGCTTATGTTGACTCTGTTGTCCTGAAGTCGCGGAGTTGCATAGAAGAGGACTGGGGCTACAGTGTCGCTGACCAGGCAGTTCATTTCGGTGTTGGTACTGTTCCGCTCTGTGTTTCAGGTACACGGAAGTCCAAGTCGAATTTTGATCAAACAACTGTAAGAGCATAATCTTTTCTTCTAACGGGTCGCCTCCACAGAATCTATATTTAGCAACAGAAAAACAAAACGTTGAGTCTCCAAGGCTATTCAATGACGGAAGTAAAAAAAAAAATGAAAAATGAAAAAAAGGTTGGGTTGAAATAAAATTGATAAATTTCATAACTCAAGCATGCAGATCAATAATTCATGTTTGTTTCCGTCTGAATATAAACTCGAATTGGATAAATATAAACTTGGTTTAGGAAAAGCTTTCAATTAGCTGAATCAACTTGCGTACGATTATCAAAATGTTGACCCATGTGCTGCAAGGCATACAAACAAACAGATAAGAAGTTTACTTTTAATTTCATTTAACTATTTATGTTTAATCAAAATTATTAAACCCAACATTTGACCGGAAAATCACTCGGATCATCAAGCCTAGCATTTAGTTAACGATTATAAATAATGTCCGTAGAAGCGGGAGATTGAACTTTCTTGAAATAGACAAAAGTTAATTATGCTCGATAAATAACAAGACATACAGAAATAACTTTGAATCTTGCAAAGAAAATGTCACGTGGCTGGGTGCGATTTCTTTTATCAATAAATAATGACCGTGGACATATGATGTGAAATAAAAGCTTATTGCGGTGTAATTATAGATATATAACACAAAGCTCTATTGTTTTATGGGGGCATAATTCTCATATTTCTTTCTCTGACTAGAGATATTATCTTTTCCAAACAACAAAGTTTAATTTGAGAGACGTACTTGATGGAATCGGAACTGAAATCGCCTTTTTCTGGTAAATATGTCGTTTTGTGTTTCTGCATCCAGGGAGCCAACGACTCAGCAACTTCCACGTCATTTTCTCCTACAACTAGATTAATGTATAAAATAAATATATAAACGATAAATATATAAAATATATATAATATAAAAAACGTGCAATTTCGTATGATTTTTATTGAACGATTGTACAATCATATAAAACGAATGAATATAGACTTTTACAAGGTATTGCAATCAAAATCAAATCTGTCCTTGGAATTTCTTCTTTTCTCGCAACCAATTGTTTGATTTTTCATAAAAAAAATAATTACATTATGAGCGATGACTTCGCTGAGCCAATCGGTTTCATAACACAAGTGACCTGATGCAATTTTGTGTCAAAGTATATTTTGCCTTTTAGTTCATTTGCATTTTTCATACTTTTAGAGCATTGCACCGCTCGGAAATGATATTAATGTTTTCGTACCTGACAAAGCTTCGTCATCAATGTCATTTTCATCGTTAAAATTGTCATCCAAAAGTGTTAGGCCTGGTTCGTGTTCGCAATCCTCCAAGTATATATCATGCTCACTGAATTCCTAAACATGGTAAAAAAATTAATCCAAGGATTGTACAACAAATTACATACATTTAGAATCTGAAAAATAGATCAATCAATTTGAATAAGTCTAAATTATATTTTTTGCAACACCTGTTTCCATCTAATTAGATTTTTGAAAGTCTAATTCCGAAGCAACATTTAAAATTTTGAATTATTATAAAAGTTGATGCGTAAAATTTGAAAAAGTTTATAACTGAAATATTTAATTTGTAAAGAAAATAAATTATTTGATTTGATATTAAGCATTAGTCTAATGTCCAGAAATTCAAACAGAATTGATAGAAGTAAAATACTTGTGTAACATGTTAGAAAACTTTAATAATATATTATTTCACGCGAGAAATCTTACAAGAAAAGAAAAATAATGTTGGAAGATTTGACTCTTTTGATTTTCTCAACAAACAATAGATACATATATTCGCAATTCCTGCGACAATATACTAATTTCATCCCTTTTCTCCAAATCTACACACACTTTCAAAACTAGATCTTTCATCTCTTTTTCAAAAACTATAGTTGGCACTCTTTCAGGGCACGAGGTCAAAAAATATAGTTTATACCAATGGAAAAAATGTGCAGGTTAATGAGGACTGACTGCTTTCGTTTTGCTTGCACCATATACTATAATCTATATTTATATGGGTCTCATTTTAATCCAAAAAGAATATTACACAGTTTAAAAGTTAAAATCAAGCCTTATTTTATATAAGTAATAATTTTTTTATAATCAATGAAATTACAATCTAAACCTTAAAATTTCTATTTAAAAAACATGTCAGGCAATTCTTCGACATTTGAAGAATTACCTGTTATGTTTCTCTCCGTGAATTATTGTTGGCTCAGTAACTGAACTCGATTTGAAGCTAGTTAAAGCAACCCTCTTAATTCAATCTTATCCTTAAGATTAAAATTTATTTTGTAAATAGTTTAAACTGTCATTTTAACATCTATTTTTTAACTGTCTATTTTTTTATTAGAGTTTATTACTCTAAGAGTAAATTATTTTAGAAAATTAAGTGATTGCCGAAATTTTCAAAACTTTTTTTCATTAGCAGTCACACATATACAATTTTTTTAATCGTTATTTTGAAGAGTACGATACAAGTCATACTTCAAAAGTACAGTGTCTATATTCGTTGTTTAATATATGAAACAAATTCCCTAGTAAAAAGGATCATATATAGTCCATATATTGGTAATATATTGACAATGTATCGGTCATATATTGACCATATAATGATCATATGTGATTGAGTATTTTCATATATGGACAATATATTGACAACACATTAACAATTTTCAAAAATGAATGATTTATTGTTCATATATGATCAATATATGGATTTGAAATTATTATATTGATAATATATTATTTATATATGGACAATATATGATCCTTTTTACGAGAGTTCTTTCACATGATTATATATCACTTTTAAAAATTATATTAAATCAAAATATCGACCATCCATCTGTAGGATATTTAATGAATTATCAAACTAACATTTACTCATACTATTTTTGATATCACTATCGTTTTGTTAAAATTTAAAAGTTTCTCAGTTTGATGGGGCAAGTTCGGAGGTACTATCAGTGGTTTAGAAAATATTGATTTTCAAGGGACATTTGAAAATCAAACGTTTTTTTCAATAGGAACCCCTATTTTTAATGAATATTAGACTTTTACAAAAATAAACAATTTATGTTTTTTTTCGGCAATCAGAAAATAATCCGGCAGAAGATGCCGTATCAAAACGAAAAACCCTGTATACTGTAACTCATTGTTTCCGTTAAAATTTTTAATAAAATTCAATTTAATTATACAAAACAATTTAATTTGTAATAGTCACTTGTTCAACGATAAATATTTCTCATCAAATTTATAATGTTCAGACTTCAATTAATTTACGTACAACGACATCGCTGCTGCTGCTACTCGAAGAGATGGTCAAAGGTGGTTGATAAAGCATAGTAGGCGAAGAATGTGAGGGAGAGTGCGATCCTGGAGTTTGATCACCTGCTAATTCTTCGCCAGGTTGGACAATATTTGATCCTTCAACGATTTGAGTTGTTAGTAGCGATGAATTTTCATGCTTTATGCTAGTTTTAGAAGAGACGGAAGACAAAGTTGACGTTGAACCAACAGCTTGGATACCAGAAATATCATTCAAATCACAGAGAGATAACAATTGATTGCTATTTGTAGTTTTTATCGGATTGTCTAGCAGGCTAGGAGCCGATCTGTAACAAAAGTTAAATAAATTTGTGCAACCAAATGTATAAAAAAAAAAATATGAATTAAAAATCTATTCTTGTACCTTGTTGGAGTTACGTTATTTGAGTAATATTGTGTATCTATGGCATGATTTTGAATAGGAGATGAAACAGAATCCCTTAAGTTTTGTTGTGTTTGCTGGGAATTTGTATCACTGTCTTGTGTTGCTTCGCAGTTCGAAGCAAGACCTTCATTGTTTCTTGCTGAAGCAGAATTCCGTGAAATTTCAATTGAAAGTCTCTGTAAAAAAAATTTCAATGAAAATATACCCGTGTAATTTTTTTATGAGACAAATAGCCAAGTTATCAACCTCTTTCAGTTCATTGATTTGAGTCAAGTATTGGTTTTGGACAGTGAGAAGTTGAGTGATATACCATTGTTGATCACGGCAGCGTTGATAAAATGTAGGAGGTCTCACTTGAAAACTGAAAATTATAATTATTTTTTTTTATTACATTTGAAACAATAATGTTCATCAATTAATAGATTGTTAAATGAATTATTTACCGCAGTATTAATGTATCGAGTTCAGTATTCAAATATCCTTCGGTGTCAAGCAAATCCAATCTGAAAAAACGATTGTAACCCCAACATTCTCCTATTTCAAAATCAGATGCAAATTCACGGACGATATTTTTACTTGTGTCTCTTGAACCTTGATGGATCATTTCAACTCTGTATTCGTATCTAGAATTTAATTTAAATTAAAATGTAAATAACAGTACGTATTGGTGTATATATTTAATTAAAATAGTAAATAATATCCTTGTGGCATCATCAGGCAATTAATTCAAGTTTCTTACTTAGAAGTTTCAGGTAATCCAGCACTCAGTTCTAAAAATACTGACAGATAATTTCCGCGGACAACTCCGTTGCCATGCGGATATACTTTCAATCTCCAGCATAAACCATTTACATGTAAAGGCGCAGAATACACTGGATCAGCTTTTAGCTGAAGTTGCGTGAAGTTTTGCATTGCAAACGTTGCACTGTCATAACTAGGTACAATTTCACTGAAAATCAAAGAAGACATTCGTAAAGTCTGTTTTGTGAAAGAAGAATAATAGTATCAAGCAGAAAACTAAATTAGCTTTTGTTTACCTTATAAAATCAGCCGGAACTGGGGCAGTTAGAAAACTAGTCATAGGTTTTTTGCGCACATGATAGATCATACGAGACAGTTCTGAACTCTTGGTGATCAGTTCTGACCGTGTGCTAGTGTGAAGTTGATGTTCAACATCCTGTAGCAGGGCCTCAAGTTGTTCAGTTTCTAAAGTCAAAGAGTTTTTATGGCCCATCAAAGTTAAAAGTTTAGCTTTCAACTGGGAATCAAGTCTTGCTATCATCAATTCTACAGCATTTCTTATTTCACGAACCCTTTCATCTTTTGCCGCCCTGACAGATTCCACATTTCTTTCCTACGAATAGTAAAACAATTAGTTCTTACGATTATATCTTCAATGAAACTTGTTAAGTAATTTAGGCGATGAACTTATTAAAAATGTATACCACATCTTGTACGAGACTAATTAGCTCCATAAGACGTCTCTTCAATTGACCCACTTCTACTTTGATCTGTGTGACATGTTGTTCATAAACTTCTTCAAGAGGTTTGAACGTGTGACCGGAATGAGTTCCACCCCACAACGCACACTGGTGACAAATGCAACATCTGCACGTCCAGCAGTAAACTGACAATTTTTCATGGTGAGCAGAACACCTTAGCATAAATGAAAAGAAAATTAATACAAACATTTGGGCATGTTTACCGTTTGATATAAATTGTTACGATACCTGTCTTTAATAGACTCTTCGTTCCGTGAATTAGATACACCGACAGCAACAAGCGAATCTAATTGTTGAGTAACTTCTTCAATCCAACGACAATTCACAAGTTCGTGGAGGTGTAGAGCAGCTCGGCAGTGAGGACATTGAGATCTTTGTTCAGTCAACCATCTTCTAATACATGTGTAGCAACACAACTTGCTGCAGTGTGGACACAAATGTGCGTCACGCAACTTTTCCATGCAAATGAAGCATCGGAAAACTTCTGCCAACAACTGACAACCATACCAACCAATTTAATCATTGTTTTTCTTCTTCACAACAAATTAGTGTTCATTTGTAATAATTAGGTTAAAAATATTTTAATAGCAAAATGGCACATTTTAACAGTAAATAAAATGTATATAACGTTATGTTTGTTTTATTTTTTGAGATATACAAAAAAAAATCATAATCAAAGACAACAATCCTAGCAATGTTTAATTGGTAACGAGTGAAAATATACCTCCAGGTTTCCTCTTCTCTGTCATCATAAACTTTTTTTGTAAAAAAAAAAACGAATCCAACAGAGGGGATATTTTTTATATTATATTTTAGTTATGTTATATCTTATTATTAAGTCATTACAAAGAGTATACCTCAACACTTCGATCGTCAGCGCTTTTGGATGCGATAGGAGTTTCTCGGTTTGCCATTATGCAAGGTTTGATAAATGCAGCGGGTGAACGCGTTCAACAGTTGATGATGATCATCATTGTTAGTTTCCTTAAATGCTTATCATGGCTAAAACTTGACACAACCAAACTGTCATTAAATTTGAAATACTGGATTCGACTATGTCATTTTGCACGTATCGTTTGACGGGAAGATCATGGATCATGAAATGTATGTATGAACACGGAATAGAATAAGTTTATTGGCCCAATTGGCCTTCATATATAGTACATGTATACTGTTACGTCCTGTCGAACGAATGTTTGAACTAATAGACAAAATGCAGTGTCGATAAATTTGCATGGTAACAGCTGTGTGACGGTAAGTTACCGACAGCAAATTTACTTTGCTGAATCAACCGGTAACGTTCAAACAAATCAAATAATTGCCGGCAACATTTGATCACGCGATTCAATGTGCCTCTGATGTGTGTACCGTCATTAATATTTTCAGATACTCCGGTGTTGTGATTAATAACTCCGATCGTTGCTAGATATGACATCCGAATAGCACGCAAGCCTAACTATTAGATTTTTATCATAGCGATAATTTATTCTTGTCACTTTTAAAGAACAATTCATCAACATCAGAGGATAATATTTCTTTAGCTGTGAGTTGTCAGGCACCTGAAATCATCTTCATAAAAGCAACAATTTACACAAAGTATTCTCTCTAAAAATGATTATTAACTTTTCATTTTTATAGCATGCATACAAATAAATGTTACAATATATATAGAGTAATATACTCTTACTTTGCCAACAAAAGGTTAATTTCGTTAAAATATTGACAAAAGAGATATCATTGTCATTTAAAAGTATGTACAATTAAAATCTCATTTCCAAGATTGATCAATTCAAATACAGTTAAAAATTTGGATTTACATTTAAATCTTTCAAGATAATTATTTGATAGAAAAACAACGAATTATTAAGATATACATTACAATTGATATAATGAATTATATATATACATGCCCTTAACTATTAATTAAGATAAAGTTATTAAAGTAAAGTTTTTCATAGGGCACGTTCATATAGAACTGCCGACAAATGGATTGTCTATTTCATCAGAAAAAATTTCGAATTTGAAATGAATACAGCGTTTTATTTTTCAAGTTTTTGGTATTTCAATATTAGAATAGAAACACTTACATTTTTCAATCTGAAATGCAAACAATAAGTGTTGTGTATGTGTATTACAAATAAGACATTTGTGTAAATCAATCAAAATATAACAATAAATAATTAAATTATTACACATTTAATTTCAACTTTGCATTTAACTCTTACCCCGGTTTAACCCTATACATATAATTTGAAAAATTGCATCTATTAATTATTTAATCATGTTTACACTATATAAATTGTGTACATACATACATGTATCTAAATACTTTTGCTTCAAGATTTACGCTTTTTTGAAAATATGACCTGTACATCAACGTAATAATATGTTTTGATTCGTATATACAGTTATTTATTACAATTACTTTGTACAATCGAATGTAATGCAAAAACAATGAAAGTAATCATTATCATCTAATCTTAAGTTATTTATCATCTTCTCTTCTACATGTTCTTTCCGTTAACGCAAAAATGATAAACTTTTTCTAATTAAATGAATAGAAAAATCAATAGAAAATTATTTTTGAATACTAAATAATAAGGTCAATGTCAATAGTGTTTCTTGGATTTCAAAACAATCTTATAAATGACTACGAAATATCAACTCTCAATATATGACCGATCACTGTTCTCTGCAAGTCATTCTGACTAGTTTCAATAATTCTAAATGTCATCGTTTGTTTTTAATCAAATCCTGTATCTCTTCAGGCATATCCCAAGCCTTAAGATTCATGTCTTTGCTTCCAGCAATTATCTACAATTATAAAACAAGTTATATTAACTTCTAACTAATGATTTACTTTCATTAGTTTATGATTCAAATTACCTTTCTTCCTACAACTTCCATGCTGAGCAGCATATTTCCGGGACCAGGTAAACTGCATACTAATTCTGATTTCTGCGCAAAAAATGAATAAAAAGTTATAATTAAAAATTTTAAACATAAATTAGGATATGTCAGTTGCGAAAGTTTCGTTTGTATATTTTATCTTTTTGCAAATTAGATACTTACTTGTAAATTGAACACATAAATTTTTCCGTCATAACAGCCAGCAAATAATAACTTCTTATGTAGGCACATGCACACAATACCAACTCCGGCATTGAGTTGTATTATTTCTTGACTTGTCTACAATGAAAATGTTTTAATTTAAAGAGACGTACAAATATTATAATTAAATAGTAATTGTGAAAAACAAATGAAAGATTTTTTTGATATCTATTAAAATACTAACTATAAAATCAAAAACAGGAATGGACGTGCTACTGGTTCCACAGTAAATTAAATTATCGTTCCTCAGCAGACTGTACACTGTGTGTTGTTTCTGGCCACTGATAGTTCGCAGCAACAATCCTGATGTAGCGTCTCGTATAGTGATGGGCTGATTACGCACCGCAACTATGAGAACTTTCCTCACACCTTCATAAGTAGCCTTCACAGCCAAAACTGACTTATCGCAAAATCGAATCTCTTCCTTTAATGTGCTAGTCTGCAAAAAAATATCTATATGAAAAATAAAATCCAAAAATTGTTTATTGACAAAGAAAATTAAAAATTAAAAATAAGGACACAGTTTTTCTAACAATATATATATGGTATTTTATGTCAACAATATTTTTTTTGCCAAAAAAAAAAAGACCAGTTTTTAAAACTGTTAACTTTGTCGTCGCAAAAAGTATATCATTTTTTTCATGGGAGCTGTCTCACGAATATCATAAAATTATTTTATACTTGAAAAAACAAATTGTACAAGTTTTTTCTTTAATAATTAGATAACGGGTTTAAGAAATATTGTTTTATTTCTAAAAAAAAAAAAACAAACAAATTTAGCGTATTTTTTGACATTGCAGGTAAGTACAACCCTTTATTAAATTAATAAATAAAATTATTAATTTGTTAAAAAATATATTTCATCACCTTCATTTTAAATCGTCCAATACTTCCACATTTCGTTCCAATGTAAAGGGTTTTCCAAGCACTGGCATCCATGCATTGTATGGGACTTCCTATTTCAATCGCTCCCTTTATCAGTACTCCAGTCTAAATAAAATTTAAAAAGAAAACATTAAAATGTTGTTGACTTTAAAATTTGATGCAATCATATTTTCTTTGTTATTACCGTTTAGTTATAAACATTTATACACCAGTATATAATTTTCATGTACAAAATGAAATTGAATGAGTTGAAATTTACCTTGATATCATAACATCTGAGAGTGCCATCAAGAGATCCTGAGTATAGCCATTCTTTTTTTTGATCACTGTGTAGATCCATTTTTTGTATACTCAAACAAGTGACGGCGTTCGCATGACCTTTATAAATGTTTAGTACCTGATCTGATGACAAATTGTATCTATAAACCATGCCATCCTCACTTGCAGCAAGAAATGAATCTTGAAAGACCTGTAACGTTGAAATGTTGAAATAGAAACGAATTGTATTTTTTCATTTGTTAACTATAATGTAATTGTATTATTATTATTATTATTATTATTATTATTATTATTATTATTATTATTATTATTGTTGTTGTTGTTGTTGTTATCATTATCTCAAAAACTTGAAATATAAATTGTAATGAACATAGATAAACATGCAAATTCGATAATTTTTGGTATAACAAGTTCAATTTAATTCACGGATTCTGAAAGGGACTGGCGCTAGGTCTTTTTTCAAAGCAATATCAAAAAAGTATCGAGGATATTTCATCATTTCAATGGATGAAAGTATATTTGCTAAAATATATTTTATTTTATATTTCCTTAATTTATATAATGAAATGTTCAACATTATATAAACTAGATATCATACTTATTGCCGGAAATATAATTTATTTATATTTTCAAAATATATTTTCGCCTGTGAGGGTATACTTCAGCAAAGTAGCAAAGTTGTTTGTTATGATCTGAAGAACAACTTTGCCACTTAAAGAATATCGAAATTAAAATTTGTTCCATAATTTTTTAATTAAAAAAAAGTCCTTTTGAGCACAAGTCCCATTTTGGAACCCGTGGATGCAATTACAAGATGCTTGTATTCCGGTAGACCGGTATATTTATCTTATGCAGAAAGAAAATGTTTTTTTTGTTAAAATTACTTTAGCCATCACTATTAAAACCGCCACCATTCAAGATATTTGCGACAAAAAGCTCTTCAAGTTGTCACTTTTTGTACATCCAAAAATCCAATTTAGAACAAGCAGTGATCAACCTCTTCGACGTTGGCTAAAGAAAATAGTGGAAGGGATTAGGAAATGAGTGCAAAGCTGAAAGCTACTAATAACTATGAAAATTTTATTGCTTGCAATCTGTGCTGAATGTCCTACAATGATTTTTCTCATTTTTTCAATTGTGAAACGTAAATCAAGAAAACAAACGTAAAAAAAATTTAATATGATAAAAATAAAAAAAATTTAAGAAAAATATATTTTTAAAAGATGAAGCTTCGGTTTCGTCTTAGTTTTGTCTTAGACTTGTTTAATTTCAAGCCATTTTTTAACTAATTATGTGTCTAGAAGTTTTTTTTTTTTTTTGATTTTCATAATACTATTTTTAAAAATACATCAAAAGTGCTGTTTGCAATATTGTAACAATGTTTTTTTGTCATTAAAAAATAAAATCAAGAAATTGTCTTCATTAATTATTAAGACTTTGTTACTAGGAATGATCACGAGGAACCAAGAGAACGTAAACTATATTTCAGGACTAACGTGCTACAGGCAACTTAACTTTTTAGATCCGTTAAGTTTATAATGATTTTTTTAACAGTATCGTTTTGACGAATAGTAAATAAATTCGAATAAATTCGGTCAAAAATTATAAAGATAATGAATAAGTAAAATTGCAAATTTTACTTATTCATTTTTTACTTATTCAAATTTTTTTACTCGTTATCTTATTGACTGAAATTGCCTTAAAAAGATACTGTTAAAAATGTACATTGATCCTAATAAATTTATAAAAGTGTAAACTGTTTTTCTCAAAACTTTAACGAGTAATAAATATAATTCGAATCTGAAATATAATCAACGTCTGATTTATGATGCTAGTTATTTTTTGTACTTGTCAAATCGAAATATTTCAATCTAATTTTTTGTAGTTACAAAAATATGTGCACTTCTATTATAATCACTATTCAAATACGAAGAATGATATTTAAATCTTCTTTTATAACAGAATAAAATTCTGTTCAAGGAACATTCTCGAAAATTGAGATTATTTAATTTTTTTAATTTAAATTTCTGCAAGATCAACCTAATCAAAACTTTGCCTCTGAAAATTAATTTTCAAATCAGGTAAGTAAAAAAAATACGAATTAATAAAAATAATGAAAAAATAAAAAAATGTAAAACCCAATACAATTGTCTTATAATAATTCGAAGATTTTTATATCCTTAAATATTTTTTCTTAGGATAAAAGCACCAGTAAATGATTGCAAGAAGAATTTCAGGAGTCCAATCGATTTAGAATTCATTACAAAATAAGTTAGGATATTACTTTTTGAAGTATTTTGTCAATAATATATCAAAGATTAATATTTCGCTTTTCAAAGGATGTGCTTATTAAGGTATATTTTGGCACCATGGTTTAAATGCCATGGTGTAAGTAACTAGACAGTGACCAATTGTGCCAACTAATAATGGCCATACATTATTCCCAATAAATGACCAAGCATCTCACAACAATATAAATTAAAATGAAAAAATAGATAAATCAACAGAACTAATGACATGTTCTGCATTTTTATTGGAATAAATTTTTTAACCGAAGAAATGATTCATTTTACGTTTTAATTTTCGTTATTTTTTAAACGATTTTAAACGATAAATTTTTAAATTTTAAGATTCATTAATTATTATTCATTCAACTGAGTTTTGTACTAGAATCTGCTATTGATTCAGCATTAACTGTTAATCAATTTTTAGTCAATACATATAAACACAGGTTGTATATTATTTTTACATTTTTTAAGACCGCTCATTCGCACGCGATCAACTACTGGTGCACTTATCTTACTTTAAAAAATGATACTTTTCACAAAATCTTCAATATTATATAACAGTACTGGTTCACACTTTCATCTTCTCTTCTTTACCTTGATATCTAGAATCGGACCCTTATGAGTAGTATACTGTCTGATCCTGGTTGATCTTCTAGGTTGGGAAGAAGTTGGCACCACATTACAACTTTCTAGACTATCCACAACGTTGCAACGTTCGTTGTTTGCATTTTGTGGTTTGTCCTTTGGAGATTCTGATCTTTTTTGTATTTCCCTCCATGGAAGATTGACCTTGCTAATCCCGACACTTTTGAGAACCTCCTGACTAACATCCGGTGCCAACAAAGTGTACTGGCTATCTTCAAGTTGGACCTTGCAGTTTATCATCTCATCCAAAGTCAATGTCCTTTTTTTGCTAGTCCTAGGTTGGTCGTTATAAGGTAAAGTCCGACCAGTTTGGTTTGCTTGTACCGATGAATCTTGGCCAAACATGCTGGGCCTCCACAAAATGCTCTGCTTGTTTTTGTTTTTCCTCGAGCAATTTGATGAATTTGAATTGTCATCTCGAACAAAATCGTCATCAGCAGATTCTGTTGTAGAGGGTGCCTCGCTTGGATCTCTGGAACTTCTAGATTCTACAAGAAATAAAGGTGTGTTGAGTTTCTCTATCTTGTTCTTTTGCGAAGTATAATATTTCAGCCCACTTGAAGGCGTTGCCGTGCTCGCTCTTGGAAACATCAGTTGA
This sequence comes from Trissolcus brochymenae, assembly GCA_030523145.1. Taxonomy (NCBI): domain Eukaryota; kingdom Metazoa; phylum Arthropoda; class Insecta; order Hymenoptera; family Scelionidae; genus Trissolcus; species Trissolcus brochymenae. Next base: position 21,783 of record JAQQRF010000695.1, on the reverse strand, counting down.
GCGTTTCTTTCAGCTCGTTCTTCGTAAGCAGCAACCTCTTTATCACAATCATCGTCAGGTTTTTCGGCAGCAATCTCCTTGGATTCCGAGCTGTTCAATATCTTTTGCGCGAAGAGTTCAAGTTTCTCTTCGTTAGGAGAGGGATGGTCTTCGATTTTGAGGATGTTCTTATTTTCAGAATTTAGCTTCAGAGGATCCAGAATAAAGTCTACAGCATTGTCTCCAAAACCTGCGTAATCAGTGTTTAGGAAAACTTCCTTCATTTGATTGCCCAGCTCTTCCTGTTGACTCAGTTCCTTGTCACATTTTTCGATGACAAAAGTCTCGTTATCCATGTCTTCTTGGGTCTCGCCGAGTACAATTACGTCACAAGCAATATTCAAATCTTTGTCGTTGATCTTTTCACTTATTGGATCATCGATCGTTGTTTCATCAGTTTGTTTAATTTTGACATTCTTCTCTTTTACAAGATGTTTTGTTGTCTTCTTTTGTGAAATCTCCTTTTCAGAAAAATTCTCTACGACAGCATTAATTACGTCATCAATGTGTTTCTCAACAACTTCCTCCATCACTGAAGATTTCTTAAGTTTTTTTCTTTTTGATTGCAATTGATTTTTTTTCAAAGGGAAACCCTGACGGTCTTTAAATTCAATTTCACTCTCATTGTCCTCCTCATCGCTGTCTTTCAACTGACGCTTTTTTGAGCCTTGTTCCTTTAGTTCCTGTCGGAATGTCTCTTCTAGCAAACTCAACCCCGTCAGTTTTTTCTTATCATTCCGAACGGAAACATCGGTAACATCTGCAGAACTCTCATCCGAATAGATGATCATTTTTCTCTTTTTCACTTGTTCCCGCGAGTTCGACGATCTTGATGACGGCCTCTTCTTGAATTCATCCTCGGTTGTTGCACATTCATCTTGGAGGGTGTCCTTTGAGGGTGTTTTTTGGTCTCTCTTCTTTTTTTTCAAACTCGGAAGCAGCTCTTTTAAATTCTTAAGCGGGATTTTTTTTGATTTTGCGTTACCTTGATCTTCTTTGATATCCGGCAAAGTTATTTTCGACGAGTTCTCTGAATTAATTTTGTCTACTTCTTTCCGCGGAATGACAAAAACCTTCTGCACTGGTTTAACTGAGCTCTCACGATCAGTCACACTACGTTCTCGTGTTTTTGACCTCTCTCTCCTGTCTTTACTATCTTTAGATCTTGAGTGGTCCCTTCTCGATTTTGATGACTTTGTTGAGTCTCTTGTACGCCTCTCGTCGCTTCTGTGACTCTTTTGACCATGATTATCATCAGACTTACGATGAGAATGAGACAAACTTTTTGATACTTTCGAGCTGGAACTAGTAACGTCTGGAGTCGATTGAAACATTGGCTCCATGCAAGGCATCATATCTTCCTGAGTAAGGGATTTATCTTTTTTCGCGTTTGTAGACAAAACAAGCACTTTTTTCTCATCTTTGGAATCCTTCAAGTCATCTTCGCTCGCAAGAGTTCCTCCCTGCAGAAGCTGGTAGAGTTCAAATTTCTCCGTCACCAATTTGTGAATTTCCAAATCTATCTCGATCATCCTGGCCATCACCGATTCTCTTGTATTTACCTTGTCCACTTTCTCCACAAGTCCCTCGTCAATTGCAGCCCTAACTTGACCCTCGCTGTAGTGTTTCTTGTCTTTCTTCTTTTTATGTTTTTTCTTAGTTTTGTGTAGACTATATTCTTCGCTCTGACTGCCATGCTTGTTCACCATTTTTTCAATGTCTTTGGACTTCTCCAGAAGCACGTAAGGTCCTTGCTGAATGATATTCTTCATAACGTCAATTTTATTTTCATTGTCCTCGGAATCACTAGATTCATTGTTAGACGGCAGCTTACTCGGATATACATCAGTTTCTTTCGCCTGACTTTCAACAGAATCTTGATTTCTTTTTTCTTTTCTCTTAACCATGAAATCCTTTTTGTCTTGTTCGCTATGATTCGAAGTAGATTCTTTTTCCAAGTTAGTTTTGTTATGTCGAATTTTGCTGACAGAATGGGTATCTTTTTCAACCTGATCTGTTATTGATGAAACCTCATTATTGTTGATTTGAATTATGTTTTCACTGGCAAAAAATGTCTTTTCATCACGTTTTTTGTTGAACTCTGCTTCTTTTTCTCTTAATGCCAATTTTGTTTTTTCCATTTGACTATTCTTTTCCTTTCGACTTATCTTTTGATCCAATTTTCCCATTATTATCTCGGAGCTTTCAACTTGTTTATGTGATTTGTCACATTCAACATTTCTTTCGTTCAATAACTCTTCCTCGTCTAATTTTTCTTGACATCCTTGCTTAACTTGTGCCGACCCTTTATCTTCCAAACTGTTTCCTTGTGGCTCTTCATCCTCAAGCAAATTTTTTGGAACAGTCTCTTCTTTTAAGGGATCAAAGTAATTCCGCATATCTGTGTTGTTGGCCATGGTCACTTCTAACAGAGGAGTCGTCGCTCCTATGCCAGTGTGTATAGTTTCAGTACACTCATGCTGCACAGACATATCCTCACCCAAGTCGTTCATCTGTCGTTCATTCGAGTCTAAACCTTCGGCATAAGCATTATCTATCTCGTCCAGCTCCAGATTAAAGAGTGGTCTTTGCAAGTACGGTAATTCTATGGTTTCTGCAGAAAAACCTTTAAACGGACTTCCTGAGCTTCGCGGCGACGAGGCCTTAAGTTCTTCTTCGTCATCCTTGAGGTCATTCTTAGGCGAAGATAGTCGCAAGGAGTTACAGTTGATGGTGTCATTGTAAACAATCTCATTTGCGTTGTCCAAGTCCAACTGACCGAGATTTGTCATTTCCTTACAGCTTTCCTCTTCTTCGTAGGTCACATCGTTGGGTGGAAGAAGGAGCAAGCCGCAGTCAGTAACTGGTGTATTTGTAGAGATTCTAGCTATTTCATTGAAAAGCGGAGTATCCATTTCCCCATATATCATAGTCTCGTTAGGAACCGTGTCGGGCAGAGCGTCACTTGTTGAACCCATTTTAACATTCTCGCGTTTTTCTTCGATCAGATACATGTCAGCGACAATTTCAGTTGTTTCTGCCTTGTCAAGGTCTTTACATCTCGAGCTTTCTGTTTCGTTTTTATTCTCCGCTTCTAAACCTGTTTCCAATTGTGATTGAACGTTTTCCACTGACTCAGTAGTATCACTTTTCTGCTCTTCTTTTTTCTTATCATTTGAACTACAGTCCTCTTTAGGGCAATTTCTTTTCTCACCCTCGGTGATCTTTTTGAGAATTTCAACTTTTTCACTTTCAACATCTTTCTGAACAAAACATTTCACTTGAACATTTTTTCGATTCTTTTCCTCATTGGCACCTGATTTCTTTCGATTCAACTTTGGTATTCTGTATCCACTGTTTCCTAGTCCTTTCGATGTCTCGTTCTTTGATTCTATCGCGGAGTCTGTTTTCAAGTCAATGTCTTTGTTCAACTTTTTCATTTCTGTCTCTCTGGACACTTTATCTCCAACATTTTTCGGTTGTTTCTTTACATCTGCGTTTTGTTTTGAGATCTTCATTCTATCCACGTTACTTTTCTCTGTTATTTTTTCTTTCTTTTCTTTTCTCTCTTCAATCTTTGCTTCAGGTATACAATCTCTGCCGCTTTTTAGTGGCTCCAAAATTTTTTCCTTGCTCACTTTTCCTTGACGCAACTCGTTTTCTTCAAACTTCTTTGATTGCAAAGTATTTTGCTTGTTAAATTTCTTTGATTCATGGACATTTTCTTTTTCAATCCTTTTCAATTCTGATTTTACAGTTTGTTCAGCTTTCTTTTTATCCGACGAAGCATCTTTTTCTGATTTTGTTATCTCGAGTGCTTTCCCATCTAATTTCGTTTTTTTCAGTTCCTCTAACAATGATTTACATTTCTGATCCTTGAGTTTTGGCATTCGATCATTTAACGCTGATGGCAAATTATCTTTTTTGGTTTCAGTAGGAATTATAGGATTGATTGTTACTTGCTGCGTCAAAGGTGTAATTGAAGTCAGCGAAGAATTTTTCATCTCCTTTTTTCTGGAAATTTTCACGAGGTCCTTTAACTTTTGATCCTCAGATCTATGTTGATTCAATGATAACTCGTCTAAAGATTTTGATTTAGATTCACTGGATTTAGGCACTTGGTTTTTCTCTACATCAAGTTTATTAGGTGGAATAAGATATGATTTTTTATCACTTGTCTTATTCGTGCCCAAGATACCCGATGCTTTTATTTCTTTAGATAGATTATTTACAACATCACTTTTAGTCACGTCATTTGGCAGGACTGACAATGACTTTCTAGGATTTTTTTGATTTTCCTGATCCAAATTTTTCTTCAGATTTTTCACAGGTAATCTGCTCAGATAAACAACTGGTTCCGCTTTTGCCGTGCCAATTTTCTTCTTCATAAGATTTTCATCACTGACAGCAACTGTTCCTGACTCTGTAGGTGCCGAATCGGTGTTAATTTTTATTTGAACTTCGTTACGGCTAGAAATTGTCTCCGTTTCTTTCTGTTCTGTTACAGAAGAAACAACTTCAACATTGAATAGATCTTTTTCATTACTACCACCAACTATTTCCATCTCTGTTAGTTTCGTTTGAATGGGTTTGATTTTCATTTTCAATTGAACTTTGTCACTGCCATCAGCTGTCTCTGGTTCTTTATGTGTCGTTAAACAAGAGGCAACTTTTACATCCAATTGATTTTCATTACTTCTAGCACCTGATTCTGACTCTGGAGGATTAGTTTTTGCGGGTCCGAGTTGCATTTCCAACTGATGATCATTATCGCAAATCGTTGACTTTGGATCATTCTGCTCTGTTGTAGAGGAGCCAATATTCGCTATAAGCTGATTTTCATCGCTAACAGAATGTGTTTCCAATACTTTATGTTCAACGGTAGTTTTCATCTTGAGTTGATTGTCATAACTACTAGCAGATACTTCTAGTTCCTTGGTATTCATACCTTTTAAATCTGAGACCGGAATGTCCAGCAAGTCTTGCGTCAATAAAGATGGACTTTCAATTACTTTGTTAATTTTTAAATCTTGTTGTGTAGTCTGATTTTTTTGTAATTCCTTGCGTAGCTGTAGTCTTGCTTTGTATTCGTTAACGTCCAATTTTCGTTTGCCACTTTCTGTGTAACCAGGTGTGGAGTTAACTTTCGGTGGATTCACCGGGGCTGGTCGAGGAGAGCCGTTTTTAAGAGAGCAAACATCACTGACTTTTAATTTTAAAGGTGTACCAAGTTTAATGTCTGATTTAACAACTGGATGTGCAATTTTTTTGGGCGACGATGTAGTTGCAACGAATGTTTCGTTCACTGCCATAGGTTCGACAGTTTTTAATTGTGCTTTTGTTAGAACTGTTCTGCATGTGAATTTGACTTCACGGTTTGTTGTGACCTCTAGCTCAAATTTCTTACAACTTTCAGACTTTTCTGGATTTGTGTCTATTCTACTTGTGTCTTCCGGCATCAACTTCAACTGCGCCTTCGTTTTGAGAGACGATGGTTTTTCAGTCTTTGGGACAGGGTGCAATATGTTCGGCGCCATAATTTCATTGTTTATAGCAATTGCCTGAGTCAGCACGTTATCTTCAGACTCGGATTTATTCTCAATCTTGATTTCCTCTGCTGGAATAATCGTCATCTTCTCACTGAGTTGATTGTCACTTTCCTCGCTGTTCTCATCGTCCTCCTCCAATTCTTCTTCTCCGCTACTTCTACTCCTCTTTTTGTGTCTCTTTCTCACTTTTTTCTTCTTTCCCTTTCTGTCTTTTTTTTTCTTTTTACCTCGAGTCTTTTTGTACATTTCTTGCTCTTTCCATTTTCTTGCAATCTCAGCAGCAACCTCATCTCGAATTGTTGCGTTCAAAGAACGTTTTTTGTCTTTATCACGTTCTTTGATAGATTTCAGAATTTTCGTTACATCCTTTGATGTAACACTGTTGTTACTGCTGTCGCTGCTGCTTCTCGAACCGCTTGTACTACCGTTGTCATCGTCGCTATCACTATTGCTTACATCGTGGACAGGACTTGGTGGCACCGAACATAGTTTTGTTTGTGACTTGCTTGTTCGGTCTTTGTCTGAATTTTCAGGTGGACAAAGGCGTGCTTCCCATTCTTCCTTAGAAAGATTTCGGTAACCATCCATCTCATCGTGCTTCTTACGTGCTCGCACCGCAGCTGAATTCTTTGACAGAGCCTTTGCGATTCCTGCAGAAAAAATATGATCCAAATCGGTGGCAGTTTTTTCGTATATTGCTAAAGCAGGATTATTTCCAAAGGGCACACGATCTTTTGCAGCAATCATAACAGAGGCATTGGGCGGCACAAACTTCTGCTGCGATCGGTTTTTCAAAAGACCAGCAGAAAATATGTCGTCAATCGCACAAGCAACAATTTTTTCTGGCACTTGACTCTCTGATGATTCGACGTGACTACCGCTGGGTTCCCCTGAAATAGCACATATGTGTTTTAGTGTTTATATTCAGTTTTATTTGAAACTAAATGGTTAACTACTAATTAAATAGACTTAATTATTTTCATCGTCAGAAAAAATTGACATAAAAAAAGTAAAAATCAATGACAATAATTTTCAATTTTTAAAAGATAACTTAAACAGTAATGATTCTCCATGCTGGGGAACAAAAATACAAATTCGAAATGTTGTCTCGATTGTCTTTTCTTGTTGTCAAGTTTTGTTGATTTAGAGATTGACATGTCAACCTGGTTTTGGACTAAATTTGAAATTGAATTTTGGGTTAAATTCTCTGAAACGTATTAACGTTAAAAACGAAATATTATTTGAATTTCGATACTTTTTGTTAGTTTGAGATATATAATTGGTACAAAATTATCTTCAAAGCCATACTATTTAAAAATGTTCGTTAAATCAAAATTAATTTTATTTTTAATGGACTTTGAAATGACAAATTTAATTGAAATCTAAAAATATATATATATATATAATAAAACTTTCAAAATCAATTTTATAAAACTATGAAAAATATTGAAACATATTATAAAAACAAAAATTAAAAAAAAATTATTCAAAAAATGTTAATAGCGAAGAAACAATTCAAAAATATTTTTTCACGCAAATTCTGAATTTAATTGAAATAAAAAACTTCAAACAAGGGGATTTAAACTTGTTAAACTTGTTAACTTCTTCAAGGGGATTTAAACATCTCCCTTTCATCTCCCAAAAATGCATATTATTTGTAGAAGTATTATAATAGGAGTATTATAATAAAAATTATAATAATGGATGAACAAAATAATTTATTTTCATATAAAAATCATTAATAGCGATTATAAATTATAATTGAATAATGAGGAGAGGAGGATAATAAATAAAATAATAAATAATAAATGAAAGTAGAATTTATTATTTTTTGTTGATACGTTTCAGGAATTATTATATAAGTGAGAGTTTATTCATCGTATCCCGTCACTTTACGATATATGAACTTAAAAAAAAATTGTATATATATATATTTGTTTTATTTTTTATAGCTTTTATTAAAGGTATCCTTTGTAGCAAAAAAATCAAATAGACGTATAATAAACACTGTACATTTTATTCAAAAAGTCCTACTGATTGTTCATCATATAGCCTGTCATTATATTAATATCCAGTATGCCACTGAAATAATACTTGTGTGAGATCAATATTATATTGAATATCAATCTTCATATGTTAAGTATGAAAAGTTGCATTTTTTGCAAAAATGCGTGAAAAAAACCTCTCCGAAACAAGTATACATGTATGGCATACTGTTTTAGAGACCCTAATGAATATGAAAAACCATATATGAAAATGATATAGATATATTATTATTTATAATCATAATTGAAAAAAATTGAAATCAACCAAAAATTATCATAAAAAATATAACATTTGATTGTGTCTGAAACCTAGCTTGATTGATAAACATCGAATAAACAAAAACATATAATAAAAATGAAAATGCAAGTAATAAAGAAAAGTGAAGTAAATAAAATGTGTCATACCGATGAAATTGTCGGAATTCTTCCCAAATTCTTTCCGTTGAATTGCTTGAAGTCTCTCATTGTTATTCTTTCTAAACTCGATTTGTCTCTCGACAAGCAACCTTTGCCGTGTCTCTTCCTCTCTTACTTCTTTCTCCTTCATCAGCTGTTCTTTTTCTCGTTGACGGTCAACTTCCTTCTGAGCCTCGTATTTGGCAAACTTGCGTTGCATCTTGCGCTGTTTCAATTCCTCTTCTTCGTTGACCTCCTTCTCTGGTTGGCCATTGGTTTCCAGAGGTGGCAAATCGTCCATACCCAACTGCATGAACTCATTCAGGTGATAAATAAAAGCAGTAGGCAAGTTACCTATATCAACCTCGGCGCTTGGGTCTAACATTGCACTCAGTTGTGAAACGAATTCCTCGGAGATGCCGTCATGGTCCTTGGATTTATCATCCTCTGAACTACGCATCTCAAGAGCCATCGTTGTTCGCTTTTCGCGCATTAGATGGCGCATTGGCAAATCAAATTTACGCAGACTGGAATTGTTAATCATGTTGCAGATCTCATTTTTGCTCATCTTCAAAAATCTGTTTATCACCTTATCCTTCCAATTGTTCTCCTCGATCTCCGATGCACTTTTCTGATTCACCTTGTTATGATTACTGACATGGCCACTACCGTTCGATCTGCTTGCAGTTGTTGATAGTAGTGACTCCGGTGCGCGGATGCGCGAAGGGTCAGCGAACCTTGGATGGCATTCTTTTACTGAATCTATCAAACTTGACTCAGCATGGGCTTTTGGTACTTTCTTCAACTCCGTATTTAATGATTTTTCACCTGGAAAAAAGAGAGTGAACATTATATTTCAAACTTGTTTCATCTACTGTAATATTCAACAAAGTATGCAAATTTTTTTATTTAAATAAATTTCTTTTTTATTATTATAAATTGTCATTAATTACACTGGCTAAGTTGCATTGAACTGCACTATTGATTTGCTCAAAGACCAAAAATGTGTTCAGACACATTCACTTGATTCTCAACAGTCGCTTACTTCATTGAACTTAAGTCAATTATATTTATTGTCTGTGTATATGACAGTACTTCTTTGTCTAATATAGATCGAATATTACGCGCCATAATACGGAATGACTATAACATGGAAGTTACATACGAACAAGCCTTGTAATATTTTTACGAAATTACATATTCTAATTTTTCTGTCTAATTTTTTTGTTGCTCTTTATGTTTTTTTAAGCTAAATCTAAAAAACATTTTGCCCCAACAAAAACATTTACAATATAAATTAAAAAACATTTAAACATTTGCAGTCAGTCGCAGATGAAGTTGAAAAAGTCGATCGCGACTTAGTGTTATACATATTAATGTGGTTATAGCCAAGCAAACCAAGTCCGATTGTGCTATCTCCATTACTTCTTCACAATAGAGAAGAAAAAAAAAACGAAACAAAAAATACATGAAAACCGTGATTAAATGTGCTTGGAGTTTATTCATCATTTTAACAATTAACATTATTTTTATTATTTCAACATTATATTTATTAGTTCAAAAATCGCATTTTTGAATGTGTGGTTGAAGAATTAATTTGTCCTCAAAGTTTTCTTTGCCAATGTGACTCACGAATTTCTTTGCCATTTTTATGATGGCTGTGATATTTTTTTCTGACAATGCAAAATGTAAAGTATCATTCAACAATTTTTTTAATAAAATAAGAATAGAATAGATAGGATAGAATTTTCTGCCACGGAAATTAAAAAATGGTGATAAATTATTCACATTGCTTAATTTTGTAAATAATTGAATATATAATACACATGTATAATGTATGCATACCTTCTGTCTTTTCCGTCAAAAGAAACGGCCTTTTCTTGATTTCCTCTTCAGTCTGCCATTCACTTGGCCTGGTGATTATCTTGTTCTTAACGAGGTTGAAAGCTACTTTTGGTCTCTCAATGTCGACCGGTGCAAGCTCGTTATTCACTTTAATATTCATTGCAAAATCTGGTGGCGGTACTGGAAGTGGAATCGGTTCCAGCTTGACTTCCGAAACCAACGACTCCCCAGTGCTTTTTTTTCTTTTTTTCTTTTTCTTTTTAATTGGTGAAGTCTCAGACATGTCCATCAACTGCTTGGCAAAAGCAAAAGCTTCCTGCATGTCTTCAAGCCCTTCCTCGATCTCCTCTGGCATTGGCGGAAGTTGAACGTCCTTCGGATTGTCCGTTTCAGGTGGTAGTGGAGGCAGTGGTGGCACCATTATGGGTTGAGCCAGATACGGTGCAGGGCATGTCATTACAGGATAGTTCATAGGCATGAATCCTGCCGGTACCGGATAACTCGCAGGTATTATTGGAATCGCCACGGACATTCTCTCGCTTGCTGGGATCCGCGGGTCAAAGATTGCCGGTGGTTGCAAAGATGTGCAACTACTATAACAATTCATTTCATTCTTTGGTTGCGGGAACAGCTCGTACTCTGGTAATTCTTGAAAGTTGAACTCAGGCGGCGGCTCCAAAGCCCGATATTGTACTGACGTAACCATCTGGGACTGCTCGGATTGTTTCTTTGTCACAGGATTTCCATTTTGGTACTGCTGTTGGTAACTGTTATGCGGCGAATTCAGATAACTGAAACTATCAGGTGGCTCGCCTTTTGAAAGAGGAGATGCACTTACTTCAGTCGTTGAAAAACCTGATAAGTAAAATTATTTTGTCATTAATTCATAAAATATTTTTATTTAATTAAAATAATATATTTTACTTATAAATGAATTTAATCAATTTTGATTAGCAGTTAATTTTAGCCTTGCTTAATTATGAATTGCATAGATTTCTCAGAGAGAAGAGATCGAATGCGAATTACTTATTCATTCATTTTTTAAATAAAACAACAAAAATTCAAGCTACTTAATTGATTTTGCTTTGCTACATATAATTTTTATACTTAGTTTAAAATTATAATTATTGAAAATAAAACAGTGATGAGTTTTTCAGCTTTTTGAAAATAATCAGATTGAAAATGAGCGAACTTTCTTTCGTACATATGTTTGTACATCAAAATAATGAAAAATAAAAAATTTCAAAAATATATAGTAAACATTGTGTATTTAAAAGAAGTTTGAAATTAGAGAAGGGGCAAATTTGTCCCCACCAGCTTTCTAGTATTAATTACTGATTCAAAAACTTTAATTTATCTTGTTAATGAGCTGTAAAGATTTTTTTGTTACGCTAATTTTAGCTTTGTTACCATTCAGTACAATACAACTTTGATAAAAAATAAAATTTAAGAACATAAAAACAGCAATTGAAGAAGAAGATTTAAAACTTATGAAATATAAAATAAACAAGTAAATTACAAATGGCTGATTACCTTTATCAAGAGTTTCCGAACATACAATGATGGGATTGTTTGGATTCACAGCGTCACAAGTTGTGCTCACATAATCTTGACCAACGCTGACTTGTTCTGTGTTCATAGGAGTTCGAAAAGCTGGATGCACAGCCTTGTTCGCTTTCGCATCATCCTCTTCTATCGGTTTCTTTTTGCTTTTTTTTGACTCTTTTAACGCAAAATTTGCATCCAAATTGGTATTCGCGAAAAATTCCGTATTGCTTCTAATTTCTTTCTGGTATATCACATTGCTACTAACGTTCATCCTTTGCTGTTAAAATAAAAATAACAATGAATTAATTATAGAATATAAATGTTCAATTAAAATAAATTTATCTTTAAAGTAGCGAGACAAACAAAAGAAAAACTTAGAACTATTTATTTATAATTAAAATTTGTCCAATTTGTTTATTTTATTCAAAATTTGATCAAAATGTGTGTTTAGTACTTATTTAGTACATATTTATAGCTGTATTGGATCTGTTGCATACAATATTTCTCTTAACAAGTGCAATTAAAAGAGACTGTTCATTTACTATTTTTAAGGATACAAACACGCTTTCTCTCTCTAGACAGAAAAAAACTGCTTTTCCCCTTAAGAAGCTATTTTTTTCTCGAAAAATAGGAAATAAACAATTTTGAATTGAATTTGTTGAGTTTAGTTTGGTTAAAATTTATTACACGATTGAAATGCCCAGTTACACTGCTGTGCCTTACCCAAATATCAGCGCCCACTCTGATCGGTTCCCATGATTATGAAATTTGTATTACACACCTTTTTATTATTATACACGCATTGCTTAAAGTACCTTTTACATTCTTTAGAATGCCTAGGCAAAAAGCATTCAATTTGTTATTAATTTCATACTTTGTTATTAACATATGGACTAGAATTAAAGAACTGACAATTAACAAGTTCTCAAAGACCCATCTAATATAATAACAAGCTAGTGGCATTTCAGAAAGAAGTAGTAACTGAACATGACTAATGTTTTTCCGCTAGATTACAATGTTCCTGACATCTTGTATCATAATATAATATTATCTTCTGATTAAATGTTTTCAAATCGATTCCTTAGTGAACTGAAACAACTCTAAAAAAAAATTAAAAAATAAATTGAATTATTTAGAATATTATTTTCAATCTAATTTTGACAATTCTACCCCGATAAAAAGTTCAGTTTGATCAGACCTGAAAAAAAATCTGATTCAGGTCTGGTTTTACCTTGAACGATTTCTAATCAAGACTATTTTCGTCTCTGACCAGACCTGGAAAATCAGTAGATCTGATTGAATTCAGGAAATTTTCTGACTCTGATCTAATTAAATAAAAAGCAATAAATAGCAAAACAAGTGGTCTAATCGAATGAGAGCGTTTAAATTGCTTCAAATAATATGTTTAACATCAAAATAATTGTGACAATGACCTGGAAAGTTTGTTATAGACATCTAACTTATTGAATTGTTTCTTTCGAAAAAGTCATAAATTATGTCTGTGTCGCAAATTATTCAGTTTTTCAATATTTGAGTGTTTATTAATATTTATTGATTTCAGAACATAAAACATAAAATTAAAAAAAAAAGTTCTATCTATGTCAGTTGTTTATTATGTTGTTGATTTTTTTAAATCATGGCCTATACTGGCAACTTCTTTTTTTACTTATTTTTATTTTGTAAAAATTGCTTTTGGAAATTCTCGCTTGATGCTTTGAATCACTTCTCCTCAATATTATGACTGACGACTGCAATTCAACAGGTATCTTTAAAAAAAACTCAATTGATAAGGTTGAAACTGCGAATTTTTTTCAATAAATTTTTCTCCAAAAGTCTATCTGTTTTAGTCAGTTCATAATAACAAATTGATTGTTTACACCTGTTGATCGAGTCGCACTGAGCTTGCCACTTAATGCGCGAATAATGAAAAAGTGAATAAAAAAAAAAAAAACTTGATTTTGACAAAATGGAGCAAGACTTTTACTTAAAATAAAATAATTTGCAAAAAGTAGATTCATTTGAACACAAAGCATTGCTATAGGCCAATAGTCGTTGTGTTTATTCAAAATAATTTCAAGGATAAATAAGTGTGAATACTAACATCTTCGGCTCTTTCTTGAATGCTGTTTTTAAATTCATTGGATTCTTGTTTGTTTGTAGTCTCCTCCTGACTCGTGAGATTGAGTTTCGCAAGATCGTCATCCCAAAAGTGATCCTTTTCTTCATCGGTGATATTAGAGAGTGTACGTTTAAGTTTATCCGCTGTTGTTGAGATTTTACGTTTTCGCTCTTCTTCGGAGCCAAGCAGAGGTTCTTGCGACGACTGAGACGATCTGGAGTAGCGCATAGCCGTTCCGGGAAACCTCCCAGGAAAACGGAGCAGTGACGGACCAGGCTTGTGGTGGTGACGCACTGGATGCCTGAACTGAAATTGCGCTCCAAACCTCGGAGGTGGCACCCGCCATTGAGTACCAATAAAAGGGCGCGATCCTGATTGTTCCCCACGATTATAAGGCATTTGATTGTACCCGCCACTAGCGCCACTAAACCTGGGCCCGGTGTAGTAACCACGACTACCTCGGTATCCTCCTCCTGGGCTACTCATTATGTCCTACAAACAGAGTTGACAGTTTAACAATAAACAGTAAATGTTTTCATCAAACGAATGGAACATAAATAACATCTTTTTTTTGTTCATTATAAAAAGAAAACTGAAAAATTGTTTACATGGAATGATCAAACACTACTAATTTCAATAATTTAATTCCTCTTCGTTTGCAAACATTTTGTATTATTTCTCTTTATTTCACTAATTAGACAACCAATCTAAAAATGACAACCAATCTAGTGGCAGTAATGTATTATTGTTACAACGGATGAAATAACAACTGACAGAAAGCAAAAAATGTCGTAAATGTCAAAATGTAAAACACAACATACAAACTTAATTGAATTGCAAGAAAAAGTAATGCTTTGGTATTTAGTGTGTGTTATTGTTACATACCTCTGGTGGTATTGGTTTCGTGCGTTGTTACACGACCTGGTCAACACTCGGTTTCTCAACAAGCCGTCAAATGACAAACAATCATACTCAAGCAGGAGCAGCAACGGTATTGCGTGCTTGCGCGACTCGGCAGCGTTATCTCGGCACACATTTAAACCAGGTCGTATTTAACCTCGTGTACGCTAAACTTGCTTCTCGTGTCGGAATATCAGCAGCATCAACAACGTCGCCGTCTACTTCGCACCAGTAACACCAGTATCCTGCTGCTTACTTTCAGGCATAGGCGACATTACAATCTGAAACTGAAACTACGCGTTTGCGCGACATCTTGTGACTTCTAGATCAATCGCATCGCAACGCGCGACGTTTGATGGCGTAACTTTGAAAAAATAAACAAAATTGTACAAATGTCAAGTTTGACAGTTATCTAATTTGACGCCAAATTGTTCTTACAATTTGAGAGGTTAGAAAGTGCTTATTTTAGTTCAAAAATCGATATTGAGAGGAAGTCTGAAATCATATACATTGTAGACTTTATTGTAATCGTCTGTTTTAGTTATCTTTTGGTGTTATAACAATATTTGCTTTATGTTTTCATTTGAACTAACGAAACAAACAAATAAACAAACAAATAAACATTTTGAAAAGCTTATTCTTGATCCTGCAGACGGCGCACTTTTAAACTACGGTGCCACCGTCGCACGTGTGCTATCGTACCTTGTCATACTTGTAATGTGTGACAAGCAGATGCGATAATTGTATGCACCGTAGTTAAAAGTCAAACCAAATTTACCTGTCACTGTATTACAGTATTTCCCTTTTATTTCTCCATTATTTTTCTTATTGAAGCTCGTGTTCGGTTGCACGTCATTATTACCTATTGATTCTCGTTTTTATTTTTCTTTTCCTACCCTCTGAATGTCAGAATTGACATTTTGTTAAACATTTCACCCTGGTCACCCTCTTAATCAGTGCAACAGTATTCAAGCTTACCTACATGTACCTTAAACCTATCTGCAACGCACACGTACAAATAGAACCTACTGATGGTTACATTAGACTGTGAACCAGCTTGAAGAAAAGTCAAACCAGTTCAGCTGTTCAGCAGCAGGACGCAGCTAAAAGGTTATGGTCAGTGCTGTCTGCTGTAACAAATTTTTTGAACGCAGTTATGGATTGTGGCAACGGTGACAACGGCGTTTTCGTTTATTCGACCAGTTTCATTAAGGACGTGGACATAGCGCATTCAGTCGTGTACATTTTTTTGTCTCATCTTTCTATATACATGTTAAACTTTAGTGTTTTGCTTGTTATACAGTTGCTAACGTTCATTTGATAATCAAAACATATCTGCAACAAGTGTTTATTTTACTTTAATTTATTTTTGATTCAACATTTCAGTTGGTACTGTGACATTCAAAAAATTTCGGTTAGTTTTGTTTTTTGAAGCAATGTTTACATTTCATAATTTGGATTATATTTTGAATTTTGTTTTCGTGATACGTTATGTATTTATTCCTTTTGAGTATACTTAAAATACATGACAACATTTTCTTCATCTTTATATGTACATAATATAATGATAATATTTTAAATTACTTTTTATAAATTTAAAAAAATCAAAAATGAATGTATTGGTGTGTTTAAATGTATTATTTAATTTAACTTCAAAAAATACATTCATAATGTGGTTCAAATGTAACCGGGTGATTTTTTAAACATACATTTTCATAATTCATAATTAACTTTTTCATCATAAAATAATTATGCTGAACTACTATATGTGTGTTCAGATTTAAAAATCTCTATAACGACTTATTTTTTGTTTCAGATTTTTTCAAAATCAGCTGTTTTGCATCGTTGCTAAATGTACTTAGTTACATACAACACAACTACTTGGCGGCAACGGAAGTAGGAGTATGAAATTCGACGCATGCGCGTGTGTTGCTTTAAATCTCGCAGTTTGAATTAATGTAAACAGAACAAATTCCTCTTTTTGCGAAATAATAATATTGTAAATATTATTCCACATTATTTGTAACTATTATGACACATTACTTTTAAATTTAATAAACTTAAAATTTATTGTGCAGATGAACTTTTTTAGACTGAATTAAATTATTATAATTATCACTACTATTATATCAATTCATTATGAAAATTAAAATTCTCGTAACTTTTTTGTTCTTAAAACAAATTGATTAAATTACCAAAAGCTTTCAAGTAAGATCTATTTTATAAGCGAATACATTCAAGGGCCTATAAAATATTTATTTCTAATTCAATATCTTTCATTTGCTCTTTTTAGATAACTGTGATTACATAAAAACCAAATATTTGAAAATCTAACATTCGGTCATTTATTAACTTGTCTGTATACTTGTCTAAAAGTACTTTTAATTATTCCAATTCACATTCAATTATTATTTACAGTTGATATTTAATTACAGATCCAAATCGGAAAATGCGGCACGTTCTTGTAACGGTGCTTGCGGTTCTTTTATTGACCAACAAGATTAGTGGAGAATCAATATTGAATTGGTTTTGGAAGGAGCCCGAATCAGATTTAGTTGAGGTGAATGGAGTACCTCTTAAGACCATCCCCTATGAATCCACGACGGATGATGATAAGTTTCTCGAGCTGGCCGCAAAATTCACTGAGATTCATACTACTTCGTTTCTGGAAATGTGCCAGCACAAAATCGTTATGAAAATCAAAACTTCATGCTCCCAAATGTCTGAAGAGCAACTTTCCAAATTTAGTGTTGATTTACTCAATTGCCAATCCACTGCAGAAGGAAGAAAAGTTTTCCCGTGCACAGATCAAATGGTATATTGACCAGATTAAATAAATAAAATCAAACTATTAAATAGGCGAATGCCTTAAAATGATCAATCAAAATAACACAAATATTTGAAATTGTGTTTAGTTTCCAGAAAATTTGATTTCATATTGCCCTTTTGTGTACTGAGAAGAGAATTAAAATATTTGGTTGAGTTTATTATATTAAACGAGTATACATATTAAAAATTATACAAAAAATATTATTATAATATTAATATTAAATATTAAAAATTGTAACAGTAGTAAGATTATATCATTATATAATTAATTATTCATTATTATGTTGATTAATTTGTTGTTGACATCTATTATAAAAACTATTTTTTTTATATTATTGTAATCACTTCTTGAAGCTTCTTGTTGAAATGTATACATTTGAGAAGTTGTCAAAAAATGGGTTATTGTTCTTTTTAAAATCTATGAAAAGTGTGAAAAAGTTATAAAAGAACAACTATTAATTTTTTTCAATTTTGTCTTGTCAGACGATAATTATTATTAACCAATGAATTAATTTCAGAGCATTAAGGATTGCACAAAGGATATGGATGTTGACACATGGAACACCTATCATTTAATGAGCAATCGCGCTAGAGCTGTTTGTTACGCGGCTCGCAATTTGCAGTTTCGCGCACTTACGGAATTAACTGTAAACAAGCTTATGCAAACAACGCACACTCAAATCCATGCGTTAAATTCATTAAAGGTATTCATTGAACTTTTTGAATTGTATTTCAATCAAACAATTTTTTTAATGATTGTTTTATTAAATCAGTGGCTCCTACGAATAATGCCTCATTCCAAAATATTATTAGATATTGTTTTATGAAATATTTTAACGATAATTTGAAACTATACAGTTTCCAATATTTTTTAAACGAGATACTCTACATAACAGCTATAAAATGATGATTTCGTTCTTTTTTTTGTAAAGAAGTATATAAAGATAATTGAAATATATAATTTGCACAGGAAAGCCAGAAAGAACTGCAAGAACAGACATCAGAAGCGCTAGATATGCTACACAAACAGAGCGATCTATTATTGCAACAGCAGGAACATTTGAGAGATGCTCAAATTGCGACACAAAAATTGGTATCCTCGAATTTTCGTGAACTTAATAATGAAAAGTCAATGATTCGTGCTGGACACGCACAGCTGACTATTATAACGGACGATGTTATAAGTCGATTAGGTAAATGAAATTAAATAATTAATCCCCGTTTAAAAAACCGAAAATCTCATAGAAATTCTATTAAACTCCAATAAAAATTCAGTAAAATTTGGACGAAAACAGCATAAATACTTACAGGTACGGACAGAAATCCTTTTATTGGAATCTAATAGACTTTTTTAACAGGGGTGGACTGTCAATTGCTATCGCGAAATGTTAAAAATTTGCATATTTAATGTTTTCTAGATCAAGTAAAAGAAAAGTTTCAAGGATATTCTGAAATGCATGATAACCGTTACAAAGAGGTCATAAATAATTTAACCATTATTCAGAAACAGGCACAAGAGTTGTTGGAAAAAATTCAGAAAAGTGTCGATCAATATGATGCAACTTTAAAGAAATTCGAACAAATCAATGAGTCTATTAACTTTTTATGGAATACAATTGTTAAAATAAAATTAGAAATTGAACAGAAATGGGGATGGCTTACTAATTACTTGGGAAATTCCGGTAAGTCTGTTATACTTTAACAAATGCAGATAATGTTAGAGAATATTTTTTAAATTAATCTTCTTCATATCAACTGTAAATTAATATTTTATTAACCTTTTTCAGATGAAAAACTCGAAGATGCTTATCAGTTTATTGGCCACATGGTTTATCTGATAATAAGCATGATCTTGGCCGCTTTTTTACAAGCTCCAACATTAACAAGAGTTTGTTTAATCACCATAATCCCGTTGAACTTAACAACTTATTGGAAATATGGCTCAGAAGCTGGTTTAGATTTCATCTCAATGACTGCTTTAATATCATTAATCACTGCATGTAAGAGCTTTGTCTAAATTTATATACAAATGCCAATTGCTCCTCCTCTCCCCGTTTTTGGAATGAATCTCATAATAAAGAAAGAAAATTATTGTTTTATCGAAAAGCATTTTTTATTCTGTTTCGAGAATAATTAAATGTTATAAATGTTAAAATTACACTGCGAGAAATTTCAATCAGATTCATACGAAAAAATATCAATAATATTAAAATTTATTACATTCTATGAAAATTAACATTTAATTTATAAGTATGCTTTCTTTTTCAGTGAACTATTTAATCGTCATGATAATTTATTTATTCTCAAATGCAACGAAACACTCGATAAATGAGATCCCAATAGATTACCATAAAAATGATTTGAAGAATAAAAGTGCGAAAAAGGTCAGTTTACTGAGGAAACTACGGAATGAGATTTACTATCTTGGCAGGTCCATATTTAATCTCTTACATCTTGTGAAAGGTAAAATATTATAATCAAAATAAATCTAAAAGTAATGAAACAAAATTTATTCTCTGTTTTTTATTTAAATTTTTGAAATTTCTTTTGTAGAAAAATTGAAAATGCATGTTAAATCAATGATCCGCACAATTAAAAGTGTTATTCCCCGTGAAACATTGGTTCGTTCCTGTTCATATGGGCCCTCGAGAAAAGTTGTTGATAATATCGTAGAAGATGACTCGTTTCCAGATTTAGACATATCAGACGATATTTGTAATACCACTTTTGATCAAGTGGGTAACAAGATGAGCGGATACGTTCGATATCGTGCTAGACCGAGAGAGTACGATGATGATTACGAGTTGTATCCTCCTAAAAGGTATATTCTTTTAAATTTCCTTTAAATTAAAAATTATAACAAAATTACTAATATAATTAAAAATAAATAAATTACTTGTTTAATAATAGCGCTAAATTTTATTAGTCTATCTCCGACTAGGAAGCTATGCGTCGGTCGCACCAAGAGTGGCAGTCTATGCAAAGCAAATTCTACCAAAGGATACAATTATTGCTCTCGGCATCTCCCTTATTATTTAAACGGTCATGAGGAATCATCTTAAATCTATTAATAAATTGACCGTTATTACCACTTATCTGCCATGAAACAATTCTCTTGTTGCCAATGAACAATGTGTAATCCTGTTAAACAGTTTATCAACAATTTGTCATTTTTGTTTGCCAATAATAGCTTGACATACACTGCAAACCATTCTTAATTTATTTATAGAAAAAAACGTATCTCAATGAGTCTTTATTCTGAATGGATTTTTGATGGGGATGTAATAATTTTTATCACAGGACGTTTATTGAAAGACGTTATCTATTTTTGTACTAGTTATAAATTTTTTATTACCCATAAGAATACTTTTACATTATAATATTAGTAATTTCTGAATGTGATATAGTTCATAATAGTGCATATACTGATTACAAATTAAAAAAAGTGAAAACTAATATATTCCTCCAATACAACTAAAAAAACATTTAAATATTTCTGAGAATATTTCAACGATAATTGCACTATTTTTATTGTATGTTAAAACAAAATACAAAATGAAAAAACTAATGAAACCAATCAAGTTTTTCTGACAAGCTGTAATAATAAAAAATAAAATATAAAATACTAATAAGATGATTATTGCGAGCAAGAAAAAAAATATTTGTGTTGCATATTAAAAGCTAGATAATTAAATTATTATTAGATTATCAAGTATTTCTATGGCTCTCATAAATATTGTATTGTATTAAAATATCGTGTAAAGAGTCTTGTTTTTAACAATATTTCAAAACAAGGCTGTTTTTTTATATTTTTTAGAATCAAGCATGTTTGTATCGATTTCAATTTAAAAATTTTTATTGGGTAAATTTTGGAATAGAAAAATGAATTTCAATCTTATTCAGTTTGTTAAGGCTCTTAATAATCTATTTAACGTTTCATTAATTTTTGAATCATGTGCGGGTGAAGAATAAACATTGTAAAAACAGACAGAGTGGAATATAACAAATTATTACGAGCAATGTAAAAATGAACTTATGTAATTTTGAACACACTGTAAAAAACGAACAAATGAAATAAATTGCAAAGTAAAAACAAACAATTTCAAAACGACGAAAAATTAAATTTGCTGGTAGAAATTAAATAAATAATCTAACCTTTTTATCAACACACACAGTGAAAAACAATTACGAATGGCGGTCACTGCCAACCTAAGATGGGTGCGTTTTCGTTAGACTTTCGGAGAAGAGATCGTGATTTAGTGGTTCTCAGCCGGATGATTTCATTTTAAAATATTTTGACGAAAATATTTTTGTCAGTTATTGATGAACTTGACCGCGATAGACATTTATCTACAATCCTTAAATTTGTCAATCTCTCCTGAAAAAACTCAGTTTATTACATTTACAAGGAACAACCTTAAGGCGATGCATAAGTAAATCTCGTCTTGTCTCTTTTACACCTTCTGAATGCATCGTTAACGCCATCTTTGTTGCACCTACATGACGTATGCAT
>JAQQRF010000694.1:0-62745 GCA_030523145.1 Trissolcus brochymenae | reverse complement strand
CCTTTTAAAAAGTTTACTTGATTGCGAGAAAGAAAGTTACAAGCGCCATCTACCGGTTTAGTTTCCCGTAGCGCCATCTATTGGTCAGTTGAGAGAGTTTAACTCGGCTGGAAATCGAGTGTTGCTCTTTGTTATTATTTTTAGTTTTAGTATTTATGACATTTGTCAGGAGGGTTGGGTGCTTGTCAGTATCCTATTTATTCATTTTTTACAAGATTATAATTCAGTTATTTACATGATTTTCTTATTACTATCTCTTATTAAATACATGTACATTTCATAATACATCGATTGAAAAAGCATTTCTTTTCCACCTACTTTAAGATACCACTGATTAATATTATATGACACTTGATAACGGAGATCATCGTAAGTTGTGTTATATATTTCTTGACACATTTCATCGTACAGAGCATCTACTGCTTTATTATTTTCTTGGAAAACAGAAATCAAATTATCGATACATTGTCTTACAAGTGTTGAACCTTCGAACGTCTTTGTGTGCATGAACAATCTTGCAGTTTTGTTTTCTTCGTCTGAAACATAAAGAAATGTTGGTTAAAATAATGAACTGCATTTTAATTTTCTACAATTTAGAATTTATAATACTTACTCAGTTTTTCGATGGTTATAACGTTTTGGTTATGTGCTTTGGAAAACCTGACTGTACAAAAGTCACTTATTTTGATAGGTTTCGGATGAGTAGTTGTGTCTCCAATGTATTTTTTTATATGATCGAATAGTTTCAATCATTCGAACCATTCTTCACACGTTAAGGTTATGCCAAACTAAAATTGACTAACTAAATTGACAGTTGGTCTCCAATTTTGATGAGTAACTAATTCCATACCGATAATAGCAAATTTTAATTTCGACGCGTTAAGAGAGAAAGACCGTGTAAAGAAGACGTTTGGTAGCACTGACTCATAGAACATATGGGTTGAACCTGTTAATTTATACTGATTGAGTTACGAGTTTTATATATTTATCGTTACCAAATATGACTATTCTAATTTATCTTATGTTCACATCAACGAAAGTGTCGAACAGTTGATTAATACAAACGTTGTACTCGCTGCTTACACGACTGCTCAAACTCGATTAAAATTGTATTCATATTTGGAAAAATTGGACAAAGGCGTCTTATATTTTGACACCGATTCTGTCTTATACTTATCTAATATCAATAAGAATGAATATGAACCACAGACAGGTAACTTTTTAGGAGACCTAATTGACGAACTTGGCGATGGGCGTTTTAGAGAATCATTTACTAGTGGTGGTCCAAAATGTTATGCGTATATTGTTAAAAATCTTGATGGAAACTCCGAAGAAGTATGTAAAGTTGAAGGAATAAGTTTAAATAATAAAAATAAGAATTTAAAATATTATGAAACTATTAAAGATTTTGTACAAGGAGTCAAAGAGGATTGTGTAACATTAAAATTTGACTCCATTCGTCGAACACGGTTTCATTAAGTAATAACGATTATAGAGACAAAATCTTTCAAACCAGTAATGACTAAGCGTAGGCGGCATGGTACTTAGTGGACACTGCCTTAAATATTGTTGTTGTAACATATATCTGTAAGTTTTTTTTAATTAAAATTACAGTGAATATATATTATAACATAGACTTGTTTGATTTTATTTTACAGAACACCTTGAGAAAATGGTTAAACGGAGTGCATGAACTGAGTGATATTCACGCATGGTATGGTCCTGACGTGTTTCAACCCAATTTAAATTACGATTTACCGGAATTGTTTACCACGGATGTGTTGTTAGACATCCATGATTAGTATAGTCATAATACTTCCGTAAAATTAAAAAGAGTTTCTTTGAATCATTCAAATTTGTTAGTTTTTCTCAGCAACACTCTATTAATAGAATTACTCGGTGAATGTGGGTATGACAAAATGAGTACATATGTTAACGAGTTAGGTAACAATTTCAAAAAAAGCACTAAAATTTTTGACAAATTCTTTGAATGAAAAAGAAGACCAGCACTTTCATCGCTTTACTTTAAATCTTTGCAAATTTAAAGAATTATTGACATTACCAGGAATAAAAAATATAGTTTTTAATTATCATAACAAAATTTATATTTGAAAAGTAAAAATTTTAGCAATCGTACCACTTGAAATGTTTACTATGCTTGCAAAGAAATTTGATTATCTGGCTGTGAGAATGACACACCAAGAATTAAACTTGTTAATTACTTATTATTTAAGATTTAGAAGAGCAATTAAAACGATAAGAACTGTTGCAGAATATTATTTAGAAGAAATAGAAGACGAACAAGAAAAAGAATCGTTAGAGAATTCATTTGAGGATCATTTACTTAGCCGTATCAGGAGCAACGTATGGCATGAACCAGAATTTCCGTGCTTTGAAATAAGAAAATTGTTTGCAACACCCAAAATTATCTTACAGCTTTTGAAAATAGGTTGTGTCATAGATATTTATTTGGAAAACGAATTTGAAATTATATATCAACCGCGTGATGTTCCAAAAGTCTGAATAAAGAGTGTTTTTCTTATTTTTTACTTATTTTTTAATTTAATGTGTGTAAAAATTTGCTTTTACATGTGAATAAAAATATGTTCAAACTTATTTATGATTATTATTTATGCTTCCCTTATATCTTTGATCCTATAAAAGATATGATTTAAAACAATAACGTTCAGTTTAAAAAATTTTGCAATAGCATAAAGTTGCATTAAAATGACGTAGTTTATTAAACATCCGTTTGCAATGACTTAGTCAGGTCCAAGTGCTGATGGTAAAACATTTTTTGTGAAAAAATTTGCAACTGATCTCTGTGACACCAGGTTTGAAACAATTTTACTCTATTATTTCGAGTAGCAAAACACTTATCAAAAGTTGGGTATTAATATCGAGTTTCATGAAGGTCTGCCTCAAAACAGTGATTATTCAAACAATTCAAGATCTAAATTGCTGATCATTGACGATTTAATGCGTGAATCATCGAATAAAGTTATATTGGATTTATTTACTAAAGGATCGCATCATAAAAATCTAAACATCATTTTCATCACATAAAATTTATTTCATTAGGGTTCTGGGCAGAGAGATATTTCATTTAATACTAATAACATAGTGTTAAAAATCCAAGAGACCGTGCGCAAATTCAATACTTGTCGCATCAAGTCTGTCCTGAAAGTCCTAAATTTTTACAAGAAGTTTTTTTCGATGCAACTTTGAAACCACACGGATATTTATTTTTGGATCTAAAACAGTCCACGCCTGAAAACAGTAGATTCAGAACATCAATTTTTCGAGATGATGAATTTCAATATGTTTAAATTCCACGAAACAATATAAAATCATTTGACAATGAAAACATGTTTCCAGTATTGCACTAATGATGGCTCTGAAAAGATGACCATTAAGTGAATAGTATATTTTGCAACAAGAAAGCAAAATAAGCTTTTACTCCCTGGGGTGAATTGGTGCTAATTCATCCTAGGAAGCAGAAAGATTTTTGCTCCCATGTTACAAACGATATTTTTTGTCACAAATACAAGCAATAAAACAGATTTGCTCCCCAAAAAAGGGAATAAAATGTCATTTTACTTCCTGTTTTGAGGGAGAAAATCTGTATTTTGCATGCATGTGTGACAAAAAAATATTGATCAATCTTACGTTCGTTTAAATATTTGAATAAACGTCAACGTTCAAGTTTATTACGCAAAGTTGATCCATCTTTAATAAAGTGCTTATGTTAATGCACATTGAACATTTTAAACGGAAATATATCATTATCAAATTCTGAAAAACAAAATTTGAAGAAACATTCGAAAACGCTAAGAAAGTTGATCAAACCAAAAAGAAGTATAAAAACTAAGAAAAATATTATCATTCAAGAAGGTGGTTTCTTAGGTCGTCTGCTCAACATTTTGGTTCCGTTGCTCGGAAGTTTTTTTCTAAATAAATAAAATGGAGTACGCTAAGAAAATGTTAATTATACCTAAAGATACCTACGAAAAGCTTAAAGTTTTACAAGGGCAATCAGTTCAAATACCTGGAAATGCGACAAGTCGATACGATACAGAGATGAGTTAAGTTTTAAATTCAACAGAATCTGATGACCCTACGAGATGGAAGATATACGAACAATTATTGCAACGGTACATGAGACACAACGAGCAAAATCAAAAACCTTTTGTACCTAAACAAGTTGAGTACGGATTGACTGATAAAATGATTATTGAAAGTTAACCATCGAAATATCATAACAAAGCTGAACTCCTTCTAACGAAATTACATGACTCTCGAAATGATAAAATTACATGGAATAAAGATGGCGTTGTATCTATAGATGGTTATCAAATTTCACAATCAAATATCATAGATTTGCTGCAAGAAGCTTTAGACGATGCTCGTGTTAATCAGTTCAGATTTAACAGAAAAACTAAACTACCAGGACGTCTCGAATTTGAAAAAATTTTACATAATGTAAACGTACCACGCGAGTTGATAGGTAACGAAGATTTTTGGTTTTCAGGGTCTGATTTAACAAGGAATTATGTACAAACTCATTCAGACGGTTCAGATAATTTAGATCAGACATACGGTTTCGAAAAAGAATTATATCAACGTAAAAAAGCAAAGAGAGGCTCTTTGTCAGTTGCTGAAAAGCGTGAAATAGTCCAAAAATTTCCCCCGCTGGTGAAAATTAAAACCAAAACAAGAGATCCTTATGATTTAAGGTTGAATTCATGGAAAAGGATTCAACTTCATGGTAAAAATTTGAAATGAACAATATATATTACGATCCTTCGCAGCCTGCTAGTTTTTCCGGATGCCAAACGCTTGTGCAACATTTTAAAAATAAAATTCCGGACACCGAAGTAACTTTATGGCTTGAGTCTCAGGACACCTACAATACACACAAAGTGATTCGTAAAAAATTTCAACGCAGACCTTACAAAGTTGATAATATAGATGATCTATGGGAGATGGACTTGGCAGATATGAAAAACATCAAAAATGATAACGATGGCTATAATTATTTACATATAATTATCGACGTTTTCAGTAAATACTGTTGGGTTGAACCTTTAAAAAATAAGTCGGCGAATTCGGTTGTAAGAGGTCTCACAAACATTCTCAAAAGAAGCAAACCAAGATTTCCTATAGTGATACAATCTGATTCTGGAAAAGAATTTTTAGCCGAAAAAGTACAAGACTTCTTTAGAAAACAAGATATCAAATTTAGAACTTCAAAAACCCTGATGTCAAGAGAGCTGTGGTAGAACGACAGATAAAAAATATAAAAAATCGTCTGTATCGCTATTTTACCTATAAAAAAACTAAACGATACATCGAGGTGCTTCAAAAAATTGTCGCCAATCATCAAGTCAAAAGAACAGAATGAGTTTACAAATCAAATCAGCTCTGACTGCCTTACCAGTAAAAACAAAAGGGGTGTATGCAGCTGATCTCATACCTAAACGGATTCTACTTTGACAGTTTCGGATTACCACCAGGCATCAAAAATTACCTTAATTACAGAATCAACAAAAATTGCAGAATCTATAAATGGAACGATCAACAATTCCAACACAATGATTCGTCTACCTGCGGAGCCTATACTATCGTGTTTTTACATATTATGTCTTGCAGTTTTAATTTTAGTCGATTTTCTTATCTCTTCACAACCAATCTGTATAAAAATGATCAACTTGTTCGAGAATAATACGAAGAATTATTATTTTTTTTTTTTTTTTTGCGGCGCGTTGCAAATTTTTCCGCAGAAAACGTCATCTGAAACCTTGACGTCACAAAACAGTCACCCGAATTTTCCTGCCGCACGCTCGAGTTACGCCGCGCTATTTTTAGAAAATGTCTCATAGGCCCTCCATTCTACTACTAATCCTTGAGCAATTCTTCAAATTTATCGAATTTTAACTATTTAATCTACAAACTAAAATATATTGAATGTGTTCACGTGCACGTCACGTAGAATATCTATAAATAAAATGTTGTAAAAATTTTAAATTGTATGAAAAACTAAATTATTGATTTTAAAACTGTACAATCAAAAAAATGCATCATCTTAAAACGATTACCCCTAAAAATATTGTAGTAACGTAGAAGGACATTATAAACAAAAGCTCAAAGAAATTTTCACATGATTGTGCAAAATTGAATGAATATTACATCAAAGCAAGTTGATCTATATTTTCAAAAGTATAATTTAAAAAGTACTTTTGTTTTCAATATTTTTTTTTCTCATTACTGAAACGAGCAATTTGATAAGAATTGAAAATCAAAAAATAAATATCAAATTTCATCTATTGTCGCATAAGAGAGCAGTGCCTCTCAGAGTCCAAAAATCTGGATGTTTATCTGTTTGCAGCCACAAGGGTGTCACCAGTAAATTATACGTGCGCATTGGTTTCTTATAAACGGGACACTAGAAAGAATAATTGTTAATTAAGTATTTAAAAATTCATTCTTTCATTAATATAAGCGAAATAAATTAAAAAAGAAATAAAAGCAGAACAATTTTTTCAAGCCAAGTACCTGGTACAATTTAGGACTTTTATATGGAGAGTCGTACAAAGCAAACACGTGAATTACTGGCATCATCACAAAGAGTACTTTTTTAGTCGACTCGCAGAGTATGCTCTGTCTTTTGTCCCAGCCTGCTCCTTCCAAGTAGAGGCCATACACGAACACACCTTCCTGAAAATTCAGTACGAATGTTCTTTCAAATTTCATTTTATTCCTCCTCTTGATGAATTTACACTACATTTGACGTCACAGTTTTTCTAGTTTCTTTTAATCTCAGAAAATTAATTACATTTGGCGGAGTTCTCGCTTCCTCAGTTGATAAACGTGTCACCTCATTATGCATTGTTACGTTATCCAAAGCCCAGCCCTGATGAGCGCGAGTAATTTCTTGTCTCATGGCTGTTAAAAACCCTACAAATTTTTTTTGTTCGTATTTTTGAATGTAATTTAGCTCGCAGATATTACAACTACAGTTTTTCACATTATTACAAAAATAACTTTTCATCTTCAAAATCAAACCTTGCGGATTGAAAAATCCAGTTATCCAAAATTTTACGGGCCGACCTGAGAAGAGCCACTTGTGAAATTGATTGTTTCTTTCCAACAGATCGGTGAACCAGAATCCCAGTGTTGAAGATTCCCATGATTTGTCCTTCCAGATCTTAGGTATTCTCGCATCATAAATCTTATCAAAGGCATCTCTTAGGTTCTATAGAAAAAGAGGGAAATGAGAAAAGTAAATAATATGTTACAATTCAGAATGAAATCATTTTACAAATGAACATTATAAATCTCAGCGGTACAAATGAACGTCAAGTAAGGGGGCTTTTCTTTTCATCTGACCGAACATTGATCATCACTACTGAATCCCTCGATAAAATCAAGCGGAAAGAAAAAAAAATGTAATTCGCAGAATTGTGATGAATAGCTCTCGGGCAGAGGGAATAACCGGGCAATGAAATTACGAAACTATGAATGTAAAATTACGTCGTTCATTATAATGATGCCATCTATCGCCAAAAGCAAGTCCTTGAGGGTTTCGTGCACGAGTTTAATCACGATTTGGATTTGATCGATTTCCTGCTTGAGAAATATATTCATCGGCACCGTGTGTCCCATTGCTCGCAATCTGAAAAACATTATTGAACCATTAATCGTAACAGCCGGGTTAACGAGTTTTGAGGGGAATGACAAATCGCCATTACCGCTCTCTGACGACGTGTGGATCGTACGGCGGCGGAACTTTGTATAGCATTTCTTTGACTTGTCGAGCCACAACTTCTTCTCGCGACTCACCAGCACTATCGCCATCTGACTCCTTTGGTTGTACAGACATTATTGTATCTAAAACTATCTGGGCGGTTCTACTTTGGTATCTAAAATATATCACAACAAATTATTTTCAATGATTCCAAAACGATTTTTTTGTTTAGCATTTCAATTTTTGCATAAATAAATTTATTTCTGTTCATCTCCATCATATTCTTTTCTCATAAGTTCCTTCTATTTTAAATTCAAATGGTGCAATGAAAATATTTGTTTATTATAAAAAATTAAATCTGAGAGGGGGGAAAAACAGGATTTGCTTTTTCTCGCAGCAAAGTTTTTAAACATTGAATAATTAATGATAGAAGAATTATTTAATAAATTGAAGTGAAAGATCACAGGAAAGAATTTTAATCACAGTTTTACAAACTCACGTAATGTCCGCGTTAGAGTGCAGCCCGTATGCCTGCGGGGGATCAGACGTTGGCATCTCGTCTATGGCCTTTAAATAGTCGCTAACTTGTTTCAAATTTATCACAGAATAGCCTTTATAAAAGACGAATCCCTCGGAGAACACCGCTTCTGAGAACCAAACTTTGGCAAAAGTATTTAGCAGTCGTTTGTCATAATCGTCGGTTACTCGTCCGCCGTACTGGACTTCCCCTATCATGTATCTAATTCGAAGTAGACAAAAGAAGTAAATTAAAAAATGCTGTTATAAAACGTTACAAAATTATAGAACGTGACATTCTTTTTAATTTAATGAGTGAAAAAAAAACTTTTTTTTTTTCAAATTAATCCAAACCTGATAGTTCGCCAACTGATGCCTCGCTTGGGATCATAATCATTGAGATGATTATTGATGTAGATGCAAGAGGCAAGCCAATCGCTGCTATTAAATTCATATGGTATATTCCAACCAAGTGGACCGAATTTGCGACGCTCTTGTACCACTGTATGTAAGAATGATATCGTGTAAATCAGAGGGATGTATTGCGGAGCGTCGCACTGGTCCAACATTTCTTGGTTCATGTTACTGTACGTGGAAAACAGGCCCGCTCGCACACCTAAAGTTTATATAGCACGTTAGAAATATTGAATGGCCCCATTAATCGACTTTTAAAGTTAATTATCAATTCAAAACGCTGGTTATGAATTATCGAACCTTGCGGTGGCTCGTAAGTGTATTTTATTGACATCTGCAAGAGGGATATGGGAAAGCTCGGGTGAGGTTCAGTGGTTATCCATACTCGGAAATTCGGATGAGGATTTTTCATCTCAACCAGGGTGATCACAAGCTCGTCCATGTATTCGAGTCCAAGGTGACAGTTCTGGCAAAGAATCCAAATTCCCTGAAAAGGCAAAACGTTTTAACGTCAACCACTATTTCACGTGCATTTTCTATTTCGATTCGCTGTAAAATTTCGTACCTCGCTCTTGCCATAATTCAGCAATTTTCTCGCATGAACTTCCTGACCCTGTCCCATCGAGATACTTCTGCAAGGGATCTCCATATTTTTCGCAAGTTGTTCTATACCAAGTGTCGGGTCGGAGCCCATGCTCAAAAAGCAAACCATTGGAGTGTCGGGTCTGGACTCTGTGTACATCACGTCCAACAGAGTTATGACCGGTTCCGCATATCTTTGACCCAATGAATCGGAGATATACTTTTTCGACTGGGATAACATCCTGTCCATGCACCAAGCTCTAAAAATCAAATTTAATTTAACCCTTAACTAACTGATCGCCAAAATATAATACAATTAACCAACTTGTAACGGCATGCGTGAAACGTGCCACGTACAATATTATTATGTTATGTTATTATATATTATGTTGGACAAACTTAAAATTTAACAGGTTTACAAATAGATTTAAAAGCATTTATGTTAAAACTCTGTCGAGTAATACAATACAATAGGCCTGAAAATCTGAGAAAAAATTCATTTATCATTTTTATCAAATAATAAGTTTCAACATTTTTTGACTAAACACAAATAATAGAGATCTATAATCGACGACAAACTATTGCTAGATCAACAGCCGGACGAAATAGAATATGATGTTGCGCATCGTAAAATCGGACAGTTAAGTATAGATAAGAAATGGGTCTTTTGGTACATTCTTCTAATATTGTCGACGGCACTCTTCAATACAATCTTCGAATCGGAGGCGAAACCCCGGTTTGAGAGCACAGTGCCGAGAAGTGGCGTGTGCTTTGTCAGTTGTACTGACGAAATATCAGTGGACTGGTTCAGTGACCTTTGGATGGCGCGGAGTTACCCTGCGTCACTTCCCGCTACCAACACCGGAAACACCGAAGATCCTCAAGGTGTTGAAGAGTCAGAACATTATTCAATATTATGGACAAAACTGAGTGTCTACAGATCAATTATCACTGATCACTGTAAAAGTATCTTTATATGTCCGTAAAGCACACACAACCATCGAATTTTTATTGGTTCAACTCTCTTTGAAGTGGTTAGTTAGATAGTTTTGGGCTTTTTCATAAGAATCTAAAAATGAAGAAGATCGAATCATATCTACGAAGCGACGTTTGTTGCCGATGATTTGATTTATGCCAATCACCCGCTGCTCTGGCCAACAAGTTAAGGCTACAAATACACAGGGTAGACTCCTGTTCCGACTACAAGGCGCGCAAGAATATAATGGAAAAAACTTCTAATGTTTTTACTCCGCGACGTCAATAGTTTACGCGTTAGAATTGTCAACGGTGTTCGCAGCCGAAATTGTAATACCGCACGAGTGTATGTCCTAGCGAGCCCTGCCACCTGTTCTCGATTATCCACCGCCAGCACTAAGTTTTTATCAATTGTAAGTTTTTATTTTGAATTAAATAATAAATTGTAATGTACCAGATTCGGAATTGATTATTTCATGAATCCCTCCCTTAATTTCATTTGTTCGTTAGGACGTTACACAAATAATCAGAATAATAAAATAAATTTGAACAACCAAATGCGTCTTGGGAACGTAACTAATTGTAAGTAAAACATATGGAATGAAAATCGGTAGAAACGATATCTCTAAATTCACAAAATAAATTAATTTACTCATTCAACGAAAAGGTCAATAATTTTGGATACTTTATATTTTAAGGCAGTAAATGAGGGTCGGCGTTTACGAAAAACCCGATAAGGTCCTTTGCAAAATATAATGTTTAAAATATTTTAAAAAATACATCCAACGATTCTTTGCAATTATATAAATCGTTAGATATATTTTATTTAATATTTTAATCATTATATTTTGCAAAGGACCTTATCGCGTTTTTCGTAAACGCCGACCCTCATTTATCGCCTAAACTAATCGCGAAATAGAAATTGAGATATCGGTTCACCGAATTTCAGGTCAAATAAACACGGCCCCTCGACGGATGGACCCCTGTAGAACCGATTAGACTTTGGCCGGAAATTTTAGCCATAAAATCATAGAATTTAGAGTACTCTTAGCAATTATATTTACTTTATCTTTGTAATGTACGAGATTTTACTGATATTTTTCATTGAAGGCCAGTCAACCTGCGTAAATCATCAATTTAATTGCTACATTTTCAGCTCATATGCTGACTGGCCCAACTAAATAAAAATGAAAAAAACTCGTGCACCAGTAGTTCAGATCTTCTCCGGTTTTCGCAGGGTAAACTTTGTGTTTCCGGACCGACCAAGTTACCTCGCGCCATCGGGACTTCGTCGCAATAGTTGTAATCGCTGCGCGTATTTGTGTGTGTGTGCACGAGTGTGGCACTCCAGCCGTTATCTGCTACAGTTCTGCGACCTGCTTGACCGACTTATTTGTACAATCTACGACTACGGTACAGAAAATAAAATGAGGATTATCCAGATTCAGTAGTTTTCTTGTATTCTTTTCACTCAACTCCACTCACTATATCAAAAATCATGCAAAAACGTTACATACTTTTCGAACCTTATAAAATAAACATTGTCACGCGGTGACTTCAATCGAGAAAAAGCTTAGCGAGCGAAAAGCAGACTTTGACATAGTTCTAATACATGATAGCCGTTGACATTCATTGGCGCTCGCAAGGTTACGAATTTTGAGTAAAAAATCCATTCAAGAAAAAATTTTGGGTCTATCCGACTATCAAACAATAGACCGATGTTTATCAGTTGAGCGATAACAATTGATAAGTGAAAATCAACTCGATAATAAAAATATACATCAGACTTGCCTGATGAGCAATAGTTTTCTGAAAGTATCGACATTATTATAGCCGTCGGGGATTACTTCCTCCTCGGGCGCGTCTTTGTCGAACCAGATTTTCCACGCCTTTTCAGAAGTGCTGATTTTTTGAATTATTCCTTCAAATCTAGACAGAGATGACAATGCCACGAGATTCAACCAGACTGAATCGGTGATCCACTTAGAAGTCTTGGGTTGAACTGCGTTCAAATCCAAAGCCGCTCCGCCTTTTATAAAGTTCTGAAATTCCTGGTAGGTAATCGCGTTACGCTGCAAATCAATCTTGAGCGTCATCAGTAGAATGAACATATATTTATGAGTCTCGTACAGCCCTCGAGATTTGTATCGAAATATCTCGTACGTCAGATATTCGATGATGTTGGCGATGCGCTTTTTGTTCACGGGAGATTTCTCCGACCTGTGGATTTAAAATAGAATGAAAACTTAATTTTAATAATTTTGTCATCTCGTCATTAGCATAAACGGCGATTCACGTACCGCTGCATCGAACAGTCAAAACGTTCGAGAAATTGCACGAGGGACGTTTGGTACATGCAGTTCACCATTGCCATGTCGCAAACCAGGAAATACAAAACGCTACCCCTCGTGGCAATCGGCCGGAACTCTTCCCTGGCAGCATTAATCTTGATCTCAGTGTCCCTGGCTATGCTTAGTTTCCTTGTAACATCAGCAGCTGTCTGTTTCGTGTTGTTCAACACGGCCATCAATTCCACGTCTTCGATAAGTGAACCCTGATATTGAAATGTATTGACACAGTCTTTACAAAGTTATTTTTCACATCCACTTTTTTTTCGTGTTTAAATGTTTTTTTAACAAAATTGAAAACTTGTGTTATCGAACGTAATACAATTTTTAATTATATCTTTAAGTAACGCTGGCAAAGTTGTTTTTAAAACAATCAGCTTAAGAAATGAAGAACCTGCACAGTAGTTAATTTATGCAATAAATTAGCCTCGAGTTCTTTGATGCTCTTTTTGTTTGCCGTGACGTCAGTCATGAGCTGGGTCCGTTCAGTTTCCAATTCCCGTTTCTCAGCAAAAATCACCCGACCCAGAAGCTGATCCTCGAGACCTGCAAAACGCGCATGACAACATTGAATTTCAATCTCTCTGTTCTTAGAATAAATAAATTCTGCCGCTAGACTGGCACCTTTCATCGTAACGGTGAAATCGATTATTGAGGTACGGGCAAACACTTCGGGCGGATAAGAGGGATTCGGCAGCTTCGTTGTAATATAGAGTCTGAAGTTGTTGTTCACGTCAACTTCTTTATCGCCCAATTTCACCTGCGACATGCAATCGGATTAATTGATTAAGCGTTTTTATTAATGCGCTGCTAATTTTCGTAATCATTTTTGCATGCAAATCTTTTCATCCCATATCAATTTTTTTTCTACGCTCTAATTTTCTAGTCATAGAACAAAAATAAAAAGAAAATATTCCTGAAAATCAGATATGTAACAAACAATAATACTTAATTAATTTAGATAAAAATTGTATCAAATTGTGGATATAAAATTTTTTGAAAAAATAAAATTGAGTCCAATTTAAGTTCAGTTTCAAATTTCACAATCAATATAAACAATTCAATAATTCTGAATGATTAATCGCGATACTAGCACCTTCAGTGACTTTCCTATTTTGATGAAGTTCTTTTCAAGCAGATTATCCAGCACAGGGTCCAATTGTTCGCCAACGTCCTCAATAAGCAACGGTCGTCCGAGGGAAACGCAATCCTCGAGATGGTTGCGGAAATACTTGTGCGAGAGTTCAGTCGCCTGTAATTTGACGTGAAGCGTTTACAGTTGTTTTAGATTACGTTTGCAAGCACCGCAGCAAATACAAATTTACTTGTAACTGGAAGTTTTTCTCTTTCTCCTTGATCCAGACTTTGCCTTGCAGCTGCGGGTCGATAAGAAC
Organism: Trissolcus brochymenae; assembly: GCA_030523145.1. Classification (NCBI taxonomy): domain Eukaryota; kingdom Metazoa; phylum Arthropoda; class Insecta; order Hymenoptera; family Scelionidae; genus Trissolcus; species Trissolcus brochymenae. The sequence continues at coordinate 48,769 of JAQQRF010000694.1, read as the reverse complement.
AGGATACCTCGACGCTTTTGTTACAATTATTCCATTTTGGATCGAGAGCTCATCGTTCGGCAGTCCTTGTAAATTCCATTCGCCAATCTGAAAGCAAAGGAGATCCGACAAATAATTTAGTTTATAACGAAAAAAAAAGAAACGTCCAAGGAAGGATAGCAAAAAAATTCAATCTATTTGCAAAAAAAAAAAAAATAGAATCACCGTTGCACCATCCGTGAGGAATTCAACGATGTTGACTCTCGGTGAAAGAGGTATTTTCTTCTTTTCGATCATGTCGTACCAAGTTTTTTCCATATTCTGACGGAACTCCTGATTAAAAGGTCCGCAATAGGATAGGAAACCTGTCAAGATGAGTACGTCGCCCACAAGTCGGTCCGTCTCGGTTTTGAACGTCTCCAGCTGTTTCGTCCAGCGAATTCGTTCGCCCGAGAGTCCGTCTATCATTGCCGTGGCCGTGTCCATCTTCTGTTGGCATGCGTCTAACTCATCCACAATGACCTGTAAAAACAGGGCATACTTTATTAAACTCTGATCGATAAAATAAATAACAACCAGGAAGGGGTAAATGAAAGTGGTTCAACCCTCGACAGTTATCGAAAGTTATAAAACCGTCACGACCCACCTGTCTCTCTCTCATGATAGCGTCATATTCGCTTTGCACCACTTTTAACTCCTCGTCTTTCGCTTTTAAGAGTTCCTCAGCTTCCTGCAGATTCTTATTAGCTCTTTCATGCTTGCTCTCTTGCACTGCGAGATTAGCCTGCAAAGACGTTTTAAAATGTCAGCATTATGAACCACCGCTTTTTTTAATTACGCTACTTCCACCCTTGTTTCTTAAAAATTACCTTCAGAGGAAGTACGTCTTTGTTTATCGAATAAAACGACACCATAGATATGGTCCACTGAATAAGCCCGGCGACGTTTCCGCAAGCTTGCTTTGCCGCCTGGTAATTGTACAGTGGGTAATGTAAATAAGGCTTCATCAAATCACAAGTCTCGCCGTTTATATTATCTTTGGGAAAGTGTTGCAGGTTGTACAAAAATCTCGTATCGGCTAGGACCTATGAAACATTTCTCAATATTAATAATGATAATAATAATAATAATAATAATAACAATAATTTAATATCATTTGTAATCAATTGTGTGTGTGTTCTTTTTTAGTTCTGAAATATAATTTACGAAAAACGTGTTTTGAAAATGAGTGTTATTTTTTCTTGACAAACCATCTTATGGTGCCTCCTGTGAGGTATCGCGGGTTACGATTGTTGCACATACGATTATTATGTGTAAATTTTAGTGATTTGCGATATCTAGCGTGTAAATTAAATTCAGTTTACAAGTGTTTAAATGAAGAAGTGGGCAAACTAAAGACTATAAGTTCTTATCACGGTGGCGATGAGTTTTCAACTTCAGAATGACAAGCACCAGGACAAGCGGACTTAGTCGCAGCCCTTTTCTACCTGGCGTTCAACAGCAAGCAAAGTCGTAAGTACGGCACATTTCAATTTCGCCTTTAAATTTCACGAGCAGATCTAATTAATAAACCAGAATCATGGTTGACATTGATGAACAAGTGAAAATCATCATCCAAAAACGTAAATCGTTGAAATGGCAAATCACCAGTTTAAAAAATCTATTTGAACAAAATCGTTTAGAAAATTCCGCGTTGCAACTGAGATATGAACGTGTGCGCTCCCTTTTTCACGAATTTGAGGATCTTAATGAATGATGAGCTTGAAAGAATAAAACTTGATGAAAATAATGCCGTCGAATTATCAGAAATTCAAATTTCTTTTTATGATACTATCGGCAAAATAGCAGATCATTTAAATCATTTGAATTATCTAAACTTATCCGACATAAGTACAGTTTCAATTAATCAGGGAAACGACACACAATCACAAAACATTGGCCCTTACGATGCACACACGATTAAGAACGTAATTAAACTACCCCGACTTGAACTTCCGAAATTTAACGGTGCATATGAAGAATGGACTTCTTTCTCAGACAGTTTTAAATCGATGATAGACAAACGCACAGATTTGAGTAACGTCAAAAAATTACACTATTTAAAATCCGCAGTTAAGGGCGAAGCAGCCAATAAAATTAAAATCTTCGCGATAAATGATGGAAATTACGAAGTAGCGTGGGAAACGCTTCGTAAAACATACGAGGCAAAACGCGTTATCATTTCACGTCATATATCCATGCTTCTCGACTTGCAAACGCAACAAAGGGAATCGGCTGAAGGATTGTCGAAACTCGCGACGGACACACGTCAAATCGTAGCGTTACTCGAGAAACTAAAAATAACTGCTACACCATCAATAGTCGTTCGTATTATCAAGAATAAAGTGCACAAAAACACTCGGGAAAAATAGAAAGAGGGGTTGAGCCGCGACATTTACCCTTCATTACAAAAAATGTACGAATTTTTAGATCGATACGCAGACGTCGTATGCGTGATTTAGGCAACAAACGGCGCGAACACGAACTTAAACGCTTAAACGTTTATATTCTCTCGAAAGAAAATTAAATTAAGTTTAATCCTTAAAATACGCATCTGAAAAAGTTCTACAAGAATATTTAGACCTTGGTCACATGACTGAAACTCAAAATGATTGTTCGGATAGTTATTATCTGCCGCACCACGCGGTAATTAAACAGTCGAGCGATACAACAAAGGTTCGAGTCGTTTTTGACGACACAAAACTTCGAATGGCCTATCACTCAATGATATTTTATTAACAGGTCCAACAATTCAAGATCAAATTTTCGAACATTTGGTTAAATTCCGTTTTCCTGAGTTTGTAATAAGCGCGAATTTAGAGAAAATGTATCGACAAGTATGGCTGCATGAAGACGATCGAATTTTTCATCGCATTTTATGGCGGGTCGGAGACGTTATAAAAATATTCAAATTAAACACAGTTACTTTCGGCGTTTCATCATCATTGTTTTTGGCAATTCGCATTATCCACCAGCTCGGCAATGATGAAGCGCAAAATTTTCCTCGCACTGCACAAATCTTGAAACAAAATATGTGTCGATGATTTGTTGACCTCAGCCGATAAAATTCAAGAGGCGCGTGAACTTCGCCAAGAAATAACTCAACTTTTAAGCCGTGGCGGATTTAATATCAGGCAATGGGCCTCAAACGATCCGAGAGTTTTAGACGGTGTTCCCAGTGACGCGCTCAATGCTAAGTTGTTGCTTAACAAAGATTGCAATTTAAAAACTCTCGGTGTTTTGTGGAATGCAAAGGACGATATGATTTGCTATTCGGTGAAGCCGATTCAATTGAATGTTCAAATTAACAGACGATTGGTTTTATCTGAAATAGCCAAGATTTTCGATCCACTCGGTCTACTCGGTCCCGCTATTCTATACGCGAAAATGATTGTGCAACTTCTATGGAAACAAAAACTCGACTAAGATGAGTCTCTACCTAGTGATTTGTACACAAAATGGTCGGATTTTGTCATGCAATTAAATTTAATCAACGGCATAACATTTAAAAGAAATATACCATAACTTCACAATGGTTGCAAAAGAATCCACACACCTTGCAAACATTTGTATCCAATCGTGTCAGTATAATACAAGAAAGAACCAACATAAAAAATTGGCGTCATGTAGCCGGTACTGAGAATCTGCCGACGCTCTCTCACGCGGTCAACTGCCTCAAGCATTCCTAAAAAATCAAACTTGGGTTCACGGTCCCTTATGGTTGTCTCAAAATGAAAATACGTGGCCTCAAAGCTTGGTGCAACCTAAAGATATTGTACCGGAAATGAACAAGGCTTGTTGTTTTGCAATCGACACAACAAATCCAGATTTTCTCGCTCGATTCCATTACTCAAAATTACTCCGCATTTTGACATTTTTTTTTCCGTTTTTTTGATCGCCTCTGTATGAAATTAGAAACAACGAAAAATAATAAGATACAGAACGAGCTCTTGCGCCAAAGTCTGAACGATGAATTAAAATCTAAACCTTTACATGAAGGGAGATTAACGGGATCAGAAATAAACAAAACCGAAAAAAAATTGATTAAAACATTACAACACATTCACTTTCACGAATACATCACATTTTGAAAAACAACGGCCTTGATAAAGGACGTTTGCAACAGCTGAGCCCGTTTGTAGATTGCGACGGTATTCTGCGCGTCGGTGAACGATTAAAACGAGCCGATGTAAATCTCGATCAAAGACATCCGATTTTATTGCCTAGCTGAAAGCCTTGACTGATAATATCATTCGTCAGATTCACGAGAACAATGCTCACGCGGGTATACAAACAACCCTCAATTTATTCCGTGAACGGTTTTGGATAACTGACGGTTGGAACCAAGTCCGGAAGGTTATACGCGATTGTATGACATGTTTTTGTTTTAACACGAAATCAACTGATCACATAATGAGCGATTTGCCGGCTTCGAGAGTTCAAGCAAACCGACCGTTTTCTCACGTTGGCATTAATTTCTGCGGACCCTTTTATATTAAAGAAAAGAAATTCCGCAATAGAACAAAGATAAAAACGTATGTCTGTATCTTTATTTGCATGAGTATACAGGCCGTACATCTTGAAACAGTTAGCGATTTAACAACAGACGCATTTATCGATGCTCTTCGGCGATTTTTTGCTCGGCGGGGGTTGTCTTCTCAAATTTATTCGGTTAATGGTTTAAACTTTGTTGGCGCTAACAGTCAACTTAGAGAATTATATGAATTTTTAAAATCAGAAACCTATAAGGATAAAATTCATTAATTTGCTTTAGAGAACAAAATAATGATGAACAGAATAATAATTATGGGAGTCGACTGTTAAAATTTTTAACCATCATTTAAAATGAGTTGCAGGTGATTTATTATTCACACAAGAAGAATTTAATACCTTTGTAATAGAAATCGAAGGTGCATTAAACTTAAGACCCATTACCCCCATGTCATCAGACCCAAATGGTCTGCTCGCGCTAACACCCGCGCATTAGTTGATTGGCGAAACGCTGAAACTGTTGCCCGAACTCGATTTACTTGATCTTTCAACAGGCAAACTCTACCTGGCAACACTTGGTCAAGATGCGACAAGATTTCGGGGCTCGATAGCAACTAGAGTACTCGAATGAACTTCAAATGCGACAAAAATGGAACAAATCAGGTGACGTCGATCTGAAGGAAGGCATGATGATTTTAATTAAGGAGAAAGCATACCATGTTTCCAGTGGCCTCTTGGCCGAATCGTCCAACTACATCCTGGAAACGACAGAATAACCCGTGTTGCCAAAATCCTTTGTACACTTCTATTCGAAAAGCACTAATTTTTTACAATTTTTATGTTAGCAATTTGCATATTTAATCGATTGATTGAAACTTGTATTGATAAGCGTTGGAAACTATTATTCATTACTTGTTGATTGTAATATAGATATGTAACGTAGAATACCATACCATTTATACATCAGTGTTATCATGTTCAAATATTGAGATGTATCCTCTCAAGGGGGGAGTTTGTTGTGTAGGATATAGAATTTTATTATTTAAGTTTTTATAGACAAAAGAACGGTCGGTTACTTTAAGACTCTATCTATCGCAATGGCATCATCGCGTACAAAAATTCCTCGATTGCATTGTTTGTACCTAAAACTTTTTACAAATACAAAAAAAACTACTTATCTACTAGGGATTCCCGACGTTTGGGTCTCACTATGTATTCAATACGTTTCCCAAAGAAACAATAATAAAAATACAAATGAATCGTTCGATTAACATAGTCGAGCATTTTTAAGTCGTCCCGAACAAGATACCTGGTCGAACGCAATTTCACTTTCTAAAATACGGGCAATGACTCATTTTCATGTCATATTGATGCCCCTCCATAGGGAACTAATGACCTTTGCTGTCATCTATAAATATACGAAAATTTAGTTTTTTCATTCTTCTTACGGTGCGAGCTTAAACCAGCTATTTCGCTCTCAATAACGCGAATAGAAATAACGCGATCGAGGCCAAATTTTAAGTTGATTTAAATTTAAATTTAATATCATTTGTAATCAATTGTGTGTGTTCTTTTTTAGTTCTGAAATATAATTTACGAAAAACGTGTTTTGAAAAAGAATGTTATTTTTTCTTGACACACCAACAATAATAATAATTAAAAAGAAAGTAATAAAAACGAGTTATTAAATAAAATTGAAACATTTCTAATAGCTACCTTAAGAGCATCTCCCCAAGAAGGCACAAGGAATTCTTTTTCAGGATCTGGTTTCACCGGGTCCAATTTACGTCCAAAAAGAATGAGCACGCAGTCCATAATCAGCGTAATCAAGTATGGAGGCTTCGCGAGCTTGCGCACAGTGGCAATGTCCACCGCTTTGATCGTCTGCGAGAAGTAATGAGCTTCGTTTCAAAAAACATGCAATATTACATTGCAGCGCATAAAGAATAAGAAAAAGGAGAAGAGGAGGGGGGGGGGGGCAAAAAAAGGAATGAAAAAAAGTGATTCACTGAAGGAGTGCAATCGTACTTGAAGTGCAGCTTCAGCCTCTAATAAGGCCGGCTCGGCTGCCTTCAGTTTTCCTTCAGCCACGGCCTTTTCTTTTGAAATGATCTGCAGTAGCGCCTCCGCTTTATCTTTCGACTCTTGAACTTGCGCTTTGACCACCTCGGCGTCGCTTTTCTTCTCGTTCACTTGCTCCACGATCTATCGAATATCAAATTAGCGTTATAACAAGCGATACAATTATTTCTGAGTTGCTTCTCGCGAGTCTCATTTCATAAGGACTGAGGGCAGATGAAAAAACCTTCATCTTTCCTTTCTAACTCTCTCACACACATACGCACACAATCTCTTTATTTTCTTTCGTACTTTTCACATTTTTGACTGCTTTCATAAATCGAATTCATTAGAATTGATTTATCTGTGCTAAAAATTTGCACAGTCCCGTATTTCATCCGCGATTAACTTCGCTGTAAAAAAAGCCTTTCAACTCCAATAAATTTGAATATTCGTGTAGATAAAAAAAGAAGGAGCAAGGGGGAAAGACTCACAGCCTGAACTTCGACGTTTTTAACTGCGATCACCGCCTGGTTCTTCTCCAGAACCTTTCGCAATCCATCCACCTGACCCGCGGCGTCGACCAGTTTGCTCAGACCATTTCTCATGCGGAAAGCCATGGTATTGATCTCAGTGTGACGGTGATGATAAATTTCTTTGTAATCGCTGATGAAACTCAGATACGACTTGGGTGTTACGTAAGTTTGCCGCCGGAACCTGAAACACGACACTTCAATTAAAATATCGTCCCAATCGGAATTGGAGTTGCAACAACTTAGACTTTTGTTTACCTGTTGAAATAATCCGTACAAACTTCGTTCACATTGTCCTGCATATCGGCCATTATGAGAATAAGCTCGCGCTTCGTTTCCGGGGTGCAGACAACTTTGAACTTTGACATAAAGTGCTCGCTGACGGCACATAATGCGTCCTTAGGCCACTGTGAAAACCAGTTCATCGTGCAGCCGGATATCAACCCGGGGAATTTCAATGATCGTGATCGAAATTTCTCCCCTACCTATGACAAAAAACCATACCGAAATTCGTTTCATCTACTTTTCCCTGAAGTCACAAAGAACGCTGCCTTTGGATTGAAAGCTATACATACTAATGTGATAAAAAATTACGTCCAACGTTTGTTTAAACATTATCAGAATTGTTTATCAGATATCAGACTACAATAATCGACGTTATTTAAATTCCGCTGCATTCTACGAACAATAAATCCTTATTCAACTCACAGGTGAAAAACATAAAACGACGTGTAAATTATTCCTCGCCCTTTCGATGAAATAATTGTACAAGTTGTCTTGCGTGGGTGCTCTTTTGGGTTGCTCTTTTCTCAAGATAGGCGTCATATTGGTCATAATCTCATCGAGTTCATCTTTTGGGAAGAGATTCGCCACTTCGCCCACGCTCAAGACGTTGTTCAAAAACTCGAGAAATCCTTCGTCTTTGATTTCGTTATCTGTAAAGATGAACGACACTCCCTTGCTCCCCAAACCTGCAGCGCGGTACAGATGTCGCAGATCTTCTATAAGACTTCCTACGTTGTATGATCTGTAAATAAAAATTATAACATAAGAACAGAATAGAAACCGTCAATTTGACTAAAACAAAAATTGTGGAAAGGCATTTACTTTATTACATGAGTTGGATCTTTTGGATCCAGTATTTTTTGCAAATCTATTTACATTCATCGAAAACTTTGATATATAATTTTTTTATATAATTTTTTAAAGCTATGAATTTTTAAAATGAATTCTGCTAAAAAAATCTTTAAACAATGACGTAATAATGAAATGAGTATTGGATCTGAATACGGAACCTGGTAAGGACGATTTGGAAAAAACTATATCCGGCTATAAATGAACCGAGTCGAGTGAGACTCTGTTTTCCGGATCCGCCAACTCCGACCAACAATGCGTTACCTCGCGGTACACCAAGAATGCGAGATATTTTAATCAAATGGACGAGTGCGTCATGGAAAAAGACCAAATCGAGGTGCATTCCATGGACATATTCATTGAATTGTTCCATGTTCTGGACAACTCTCTCACGTACGACTTCGTAACTATGAAATGAGAATTAAAAAATTGCGGTTAAAAGATTGATCGATTAAACGATTGATTTATATAAAAATTGATAATCTGCTCCCTTGGTTGAAATCAACTAATTTACCAATTTTTCATTATAACAATGACAATAACAATTATGAATATTCATTAATCACTAATATTTTATATTTTTTCATAACCGAAGCACCAATTATAAAACATTAAAAACAATCATCTGACTTGAAGCAGGGTCGTTATAACAAACGGTGCCAAATGCAGAGACAAGAGGAGAATTTAAAAAAAGTCTAAGAAGAATAATTGCCTGGGTATTTCTTCATAAATTTTTGGTGCTTCAAAGACAAAGTCCTCGGGTTCATCTCCGGTCGCTTCCGGCGGGTCGCGTAAGAAATCAACGAAGTAAGTTTCCGAGGGATCATAGAACTCTTTATCTCTGGCCAACAAACTGTGCGCGACTTCATCCATCGTTCTGGTGAACCAAGCGCGGTCCACGGAATTCACGAACCTGCGACAGTTCGAGAATCATGATTAACGTTTTGTTTCGGCGACTATCAACGCCCGTCGCGATAACGCCAGACAAAATTGAAATTCGCAAAGCACCTATCAGAGATTACGCGCAAACATTCGTGGCGCCACAATTTGAGCAACATTTTCTCCGTCTGACACTCTTCCCTCTCTATCCTGAGAATGCCCTCCCAGATTCGTGACAAATCGCGCAAGTTAAAGACGTAATGGAATTTCGCCGGAGTCGGCAACATTTTAATCTTGGTCCGCTGCCACAATACCCGGGTCAACGGTACCAATTTCGGTACGAATTTTACGATGTTTTCAGGGAATCGTTCTATGCAAAAGTAGCCCTCGCCGATCGTACCTAAAATATCAAACGTCACATTTATCAACAATTTTATCGACATAGGAGAAATCATAATTTCAGATGAAAAGATATCGCAGCTAACGAAATATAGTGTCCATCGAGTTGTCCGATGGTAGGGTACAGTTGAAGATATTGAACTGCCTCTTGAGCCTGGGTGGGATATCGTTTCTGCCGCCACCCGGGTGAATCATTGCGGCCAACAACATCACGTCCTGTATGGTCAGGAAATCGCCCGGCTTATCTAACGAATAAAAACCTCCGTACTCCATTAATTGACGGACAATCTCGTTTGTGACCTGGTCGCCCCACTCGTTTATAACCGGCATATTTATGTCATCTATAAAAACGGTCATCTTTCGTCCGTTTGGCGGCCCCAGTGTCGTTCCAACTCGTTTTTCAACGTAACTCTCAAATACTCTCTACGAAAAAATGAATACAAATTTATACTATTCATCAAACTTTTAATTTGTTTATTACAATTTATATATTTTTTATTGTTAAACAATTTATCAAAATAAAATTTTTTAAACAAATTTATCATACCTGAACCATATTTGGAGTTGATGCGGATGAGAAATTAAACGATTTGTTGAGATGCTCAGCCGGGTCATATTTCATCATGTAACTTTTGAGCATGACAGTTTTAGCTGTTCCCTGTTCACCTGTTTGCATAAATTTTTTTTTTATTAAATCATTTGTGATCAACTGGTTCATCGTGGAAACAAATAGAGTCCACTCAAATTTTATACCAATGAGAAGAACCGCCTTTTCTTGTTTAGCGATAGTGTCGATCAAGTACATAGTCCGAGTGTTATCCACGTTGGGAACTAATATTGTGTAATAATCCAAAACACTGTCGACCGGGTACTCAAAATTCGGTACCATCTTATTCCAATGTATCCAATGGCCGTCCTCTGAAACCAGGTACTCGAAAATTGTCTCGTTTTCCTGCAACATAAAGACAACTTTTTTTTTAACCGATCAAACTTCAATACTGAATCAAAACTGGTAATATAATAATTAACAGAAAAGTGGTTAATTCTTTTCGGTGGTCAACTTGTGAATGAAAGTCCAAACAATTGATTTACACGAACCTTGGCTTTGGGCCAATCAAGTGACGACGGATGGCTAAGCAAAAATTCTTGCAAAACTGTGCGTCCTTTTAGCTCGAGAACTGCCCCGAGAGACCACATCATGGCAAACAAAAAGATCTTTTCAATGTGGTAATCAGGCAGCGTCTCTGAAGAGAATAACAACAAAGAAATTAGCAGTGTACAATTTTGCAACGCTCTCATCTCATTTGGAGTTAAGTGAAAAATAAAATCAATAACCCTTGTTTTTTTATTTGCACGAAAATTTAAGATGTTAAATTTTCACAATTATTAAATTTCACGACAAAAAATGCAAGGTGCAAGATAATTTTGTACATTTAAGTGACATCTACTTGGCCTTTGGACGTTAAAAAATTTATTTAGCCTCCAAATGAGAGGAACTTTACGAACTATATAACTACAAGTAGAGGAATAATGTATAACAAGGAAAGTTTGAATGGATACAATTTGAATGACAAAAGTTGACGATTGACCCATTCTTGTGTAACAATTTGCGCAAACGAGATAAATAAAGAAGTGAATTATTTATAGTGCGAGTACTTGAGGTATCCAAAAGACCCTCGAGCAGATCGATGCATTGTCTAATGTAATGAGCCTCGAGCAAAGCCATTTTCACATCCAATTTGGTCTGAAGGAAAGTATGAGCGTCGTCGTAGATTTGATTGAATAACTTCTGCAAGACCTCGACTTCGTATTTCGGCCTTTTCAAAAACCAACCCTATTTATGAAAAAATATTCAACTTAATTTCCCGTCATTTTTCTCAGATGATTATTTACCAAGACAATGGATTGCTTTTTACAAAAAGCAGAAAGTACACTTGTTGCATTGAAAACAATGCATTGTCATAAATATTTGTGGAATAATTTGTATTGAGCAGTAATCGAATTGTGATAGAAAATAAATGGACGAACTTTGAGAATGGGTGACCACTTGAGCACCGACGCGCTGACAAAGACCATGCCCATCCGGGAAACCGTTGCGGGCGAGGCATTGTCAATATTGTCGGGCTCAAAAACGAGCTTCGAATTCGCCGACATAATTATACGGTCGCCGTTTGCAAGGGTCAGTGTTTTATTGTCGTCCAGCACCGAGTTTAAATTTTCAATCCACACAGCGTCCACAGGACCGTCGAGCACGATCCACAAAAACTCGTTCTTCTTCAACAGAATGGATTTACGCCAAATCGTGGAAAATATTCCGTCGGTCCAGTCGTTGGTTGCGACATCCAATTTACCAAACATCTGCGAAGCCGTAATTGCCTGAAAATTCGATTTACTTTTTAATCACACTTTGAAATAAATTTTATAAACATTTTCTTTTTCAATCAAAAATTTGACAGTGCTTATTAAAAAATCTTTGATTTTTGTACTGTTCAAATTTATATGAGACAATAAACACCGTTGAAATTTCAGTTTCAAAATGAATCTCGGAGAGCGACCGACCTTTGGATTCATCCTAATTTCTTTGTGCGGCATGCCCATCTCTGTGAAAGCTCTCATCAAAGCCCACATGCAACGAGTTTTGCCAGATCCCGTAGGACCGAGAACCATGAGTCCGTGTCTTACGAGAGAAGTCTCGTATAACTGGTATCAAATACAAAAACCATATCACAGTCAAAATAACAAGAAGCATTCTAGAATTCTAAAATTGAAAATCATAAATTGAAAAAAAAAAAAGAGAGACTACGCTTGGGAAAAATACCGACATTGGAATAACAAAAAATGTGAATATTTCTCAAGTGAAGTTTTCAGTCACCCAAAATGTGACACAGTTTGAATAAATACGTCCAACTCGTTTAATTTTAACTCGCTAAAGTAAATTCGGCAGCATTAATGGTTAAAGTAGCGAAGCGGTCGCGTTTTTTTATTTAAATTCATTTGAATGATTAAAGCTCATCTAACTTGGACGGTCTTTAAATTCCACTCTTGGTGATTAATTATGCCGAGCGCGAGGGTGGCGTTGGCGATGGCTTTTTGCAGGTCTTTGTAGGTCTGACTAGTGAGCTTAATCCCTGGGAACATGTCCTCGATGAGAGACAGAAACAACGGCTCGTCCTCGTCCACCAACTTTGACAAGTTCATATCGCTGTCGACAAACCAAAAATGTTACAAATGTACGATAAAAAATTTTGTTCCATTTTACAGTCAGTTCGTGGGAAAAACAATTATTTTTTCATCCATTTTTTACCGTAATACTCTCATTAAAGTTGTCTCCTCAGAGTCATTAGGATTCGCTCGTTTCTGCGCGCCAAGGGTGCGCAAACACGATAATATGTTTCGCAGACCGAAATCATAATGGACCTGCTTGCTCAACTGCTCTTCGCAAAGTTTGTAGAGGGTAAAAAATTTACGCGCCAAAATGACGTTCTCCTTGAAACCGCATGCAGCCAATTTTACTCGCATGATTATCTAAAAAAATGTAAAACCTATCATCATGATTGCACTTTGTAACAAACCAGACAATATATTTACAACAAAAGAAATTGCAAGTCAAACGTAAACTAAAAGGAAAAAACAAATGACCTGGCGATCTGGAACCATCATAGCGACGCTTCTAAATTGTACTTTTAAATTTTCAGGCAACTCCTGTCGACCTGCATAGCCAGGGTTCATCGTAATAAAAAGACCCAGCTCGTAGTCGAGCGAATAAGTCTCGCCATCGCTGAAAAAAAAATTGAAATGAACAAAAGAATCAATGAAACAAAAAAAGTAACCTGACAGAAGATAAACATATCAAAATTGGTCAGAGATAAGCACCTGAACAAAAAGGACATTTTGCGCTCCTTCCGAGCGTTCAGAATGATCGCTATTTGTTGCGCTGCAACGGATAAGACCGGTAGATCGATACGGTTGAACTCGTCGAAACAACCCCAAGCGCCCGCCTGAGCTAAGCCCTGCTTTCAAGCGTCATTACAAATTTAATCTTCTTTTTTCTTTGCTCAACAAAATTTCATGAGAATTGTTCAATTCAAATTGTTTAAACTTGATTAGCTCCAGATTAATTTAAATAATTAAACTTTCTTTATTTTTCAACGTGAGAATTTCGTGATTCTGGTTTTTCGTTTTAACGTTTAAAAATTTTGTATGAAAAAGAAAAAGGAGAAAAACTAAAAAGTAAGACGTGCTTTAAAAATGCGACCCAGTCCACGAAAGTCCATCTGATCGGAGCAGTTGAAAACGACGACGTATTTGCCGAGTGCCTTGCCCATGTCCTTGGTCGTTTCAGTTTTTCCTGTGCCAGCAGGTCCCGCCGGGGCTCCGCCAAAATTCATCCCTGTCAAATAGTAATTTGCTTTAACATTAAAGTTTAATTACTTCAGTTTCAGATTGGGTGCTTCCTTTTTAAGTGAAAGAGAAAAAAAAAAGAGGGAAGTCCTTTTACAACATCGTCATCGTCGTATAATTACTTTTTATAAGCTTCAAAATGAATGAAAAGTTCTTTAGATTCGAACCGGACGATTAAAGCGTGTTATTTCGGCGACAGTTTGTCTTAATTATCGAATATTTAGCGCACGAGCCAAAGTGCTTGATTATTACAGTCGGGTGGAACGAACAAAAAAGAGCTTGAATTGCAAATGGAAATTAGATTTTTGATCTAATTTCATTTATCCAGTCGCTGATTGAATAAATACTTTCGCCTCTGTTCCCTTGCGCTCAGTTTTCATTTATGAATTATTCTCACCCAGCCAGACTTTCAATTTGCCTGAACTAATTAATTTTTGGCATTCACTTATCTTGTAAGAAAAAGAGAAACTAAAATTTTTTTTTCCTCTCTACTCATTCGAGATGTAATCACGATTTTCTCACGGCGCTAAACGTCATTTTGCAATTTGTGAAACAATTTTTACCGATAGCCTGGGCTAAGGTGATGTAACACCTGTCAGTTAGGGGCGTAATGACCAGTCTATCGTTGCATCCAAGAAACTCATTCTGGTAAATGAAAGTGACGTCTGTAATTCTGATGAAAACCTCCTCTGAGTCTTGGTCGTAATAAAATCTAGCCTGCTTCAGCCATTCGAAATCCTGAATGCTTCTTATCTTCTTGCGATACAGCTCGTCAAATATATCCCTTGAAAAATAACAAACAAATCCCAGTCTTTAGAGTTTAAATAAAAATCTTGAACTTGAAGGTGCACTCCAAGTCAGCATAGCATTGGGGTAACTGACAATTATTAATTAAAAAAAAACATTACAATCAATATATTACCTAAAATATCTTCTTGTCAATTTTAATTTTTTACTTATTCACTTCTGTAACACCCTCAGTGTTACTTCTACTTTATACTATCACAACTTTTTTCATATATCTATTAATGTACAATATTTATATTCAAAAATGCATGCAAAATGCTGTATTATGACGCACCAGTTTATACTGTTTCCATTAATACATATTTTATTAATAACTAATATAAAATGAAATGAATATGTTTCTTTATAGAAACACGAACTTTAACATTGTATTTTATTGTCGCAATAAACCTTTACCGCTCCCAACTATAAAATTTCAATTTAACATTATTCATCATGACAAATGTTTGCCGTATTCGATTGAAATTCAACACAAAATGAAAATCGTTATTAATCGGCTTTCGTTTTTTTTTGGCGATGAACACACTATCTGTAACTCAAACACAGACAGCAGATTACCTCTGGTGAACGTGAATTGTGATCAGAGCCTCGTATTTGACCCGAGCGTATTTCGTGAGATCCTTCACGGTTACCTCAATGAGTGCGTTCAGCAAATCGAGGAACCACTGATTGGTTTTTTTCATCGACGTTTTATCGCGCTCCGAGGCCAATATGGCTGTCTCCGCGTCTCGCGTCCACAGCACTTGCAACGCCAATAAACCCACCTGCAAAAGTCCATCATCCCATTATTATTCTTTTTTGTTTGTTTTTTTTTCAAGAATCATAATTTATTTTTTAATAACAAAAATTGTTGCAATTTTATAGCCATTAATATAATAACAAGCGATCATCTCACTTGTAGAACAGAATTGTCTATGAGCGTTAATAGGTCCATTTCGGAGTTGGAAAGGGACTGCAAACCCTCGGAAATAACAGCCCCAACGGAGTTTTGATGCGTCTTTAAGAGCGTATTTAGCCAGTTTTCCACTCCGCCGGTGCACATCACCTCCTTCTCCAACACTATTTTTTCATTCTCCCGGGAATACATGGCCATGATTTTTTCATATTCCTTCTCGGAGAAATCCAGCTGCGAAACAGAGAGACGCCAGTCATAAATGAAAATGTACACACGCGACGGTATACGCATTCTCGCTTTAACTTCCTACATCAAATTTTCAGCTCATTTCCTATTTCAACAACTTTTGTTGCAGCCCAACGCTTACCCTCCAATGAAAACTCTGTCACATCATTTGTGACATTTTTATTTGAAATTTACGTTTTTGATTGTACCATTTTTTAATCTTTTTTTTTTTCGTTTTACATTTACATTTAAAATAAACAGAATTGAAATATTATTTGAGATACTTTTTTTACCTTTGCAACATTATCGAAAAACCCGTCGAGATAATTTTGAATGGTGTGGCAGTCAGCCGCCTGGCCCAATATTTCGAGCAAACTGGGATCCGATATAAAGCAGAATCTCGGGAATATGACGCGTTTCG
Organism: Trissolcus brochymenae; assembly: GCA_030523145.1. Lineage (NCBI taxonomy): Eukaryota > Metazoa > Arthropoda > Insecta > Hymenoptera > Scelionidae > Trissolcus > Trissolcus brochymenae. The sequence goes on along the minus strand of JAQQRF010000694.1, from coordinate 32,508 downwards.
TTTCTAAGTACCTATAATCAATTTACAGGACGTGGGTGTAGTGACAAGAACGATTATCTAACGCTACAGCGAGCACCAACTTTTTATCCCACCCTCAGCTAGATTTCTTACCCGCTTAGCGACTTTTGACACGACTCCAATTGTTCCAATAAGTGGGACAAAAATTGCCCCATCGTTTCGTCCCCAGTGCACACCTCCACGGCGTTCAGTTTCTCATGAGCGCGATACATGATTTTCACCCACGACCTATCTATATTCTGAAGAATGAAAAAAGCCAAGTCATATTAAACATTGACAAATTAAGTGATAATACAAAATTACATTAAATCGTTTTGCTTCGGCTGGCAATTGTTTAGCAATGTCTCCCCCGATGAAAACCGCCTCCAAATAGGCCCAGAGGTTCTGCACCAGGATCCACCGTTCCAAAATTTCGGAGGTATTTGTGAGTTTGGTCTGCCACAGTTGGATGTCTTTTTTGTAATGCATATTGTACCTGAAAGAAGAAAGCAATAAAAAAAATGGACAAGATAAATTGCAAGCTATAAAATTGTCCCAGGCGTTTATATGGTAGGATGAATCAATGAAATATACCTGTTGGCCATAAGTGAACCGATGACCATCAAACTGTCCTCCAATTGGGAGATGATCTCGGCCGTTTCGGTACCTTTGAGTAGCAATTCTCCTCGTTGTTTGAAGTTCGTGAACTGCAGGTCCACGACCGACCAGTCTGCGATGACCTGCTTCAATTTGCTCTCGATATCGAGTTCCTTCACCGCACTTACACAAATATCCTGCGTTCGATAACGGTGACAGTTTTATCGCAACGTTACAACAAACAAATGCCAATTCCATAGGCAACATGTAATTACAATAATGAAAAAAAAAAAAAAAAAAAAAGAAACGTGATCAACGATTTCTAGAGATAATGGAAATTAAATAGAGTGCATTGTCGTATATTAAAGTTGAATGGCGTCCTTTTGAACTGGATTAACGAGAAAGTGAATTCGGATTTCATCGCGCGCTTAATTAATAAAGCTGACGATTTTAATTGGCACGAGAGGACATAAGTATAAAATTACACGAAGAGTCCAATTTTAATTCGCTAATTAAACAGCGAAACGCGAGAGCGCAATTTTTTTGCTCCTCTCTCGTATCTACCTCAACGTCATCTTTGTACTTCAAGAGGGGCGCTTCCATTACGTTTGCCAGGGTAAAGGATTCGGACTCAACGTCGAAATGATAATGACAAAGTCGCGTCAGCCTCTCCCAATGACGATCCTTCATCGCCCGATTGGCCATCAACTCAAGCAATGGACAGGTCTCGTTGAAATCGTCAATCTTTTTCTTCAGATCAATGTTTTTTTTTTTTTTTTTTTTTTTTTTTTTTTTTTTTTTTTTTTTTTTTCTTTTTTTTTTTTTTTTTTTTTTTTTTCATTTCAGTTAGTACACTTTTTTGTGCTCCAAGAATCTTAAAGTTAAGCATTATTGGAAGTTTGGATTTCTATTTTACTTGCTCTGGAATTCCTGCAGCTCAGCCATTATGCCTTCGATATCGATCTCAGACCAAGGAATTTCAAAGTAACTATCAATGGTTCTCATAACTTGTAAGTAAAGCGAATACAATTTTTGCAGCAAGTTGAGCTCTTTTTTTCGTCGGTATAACACCGGGTATTCGGTAATATCCATGCTAAACAAACTCTCACCGCTGCTATATGTTTCATATCTCTCCCACAGGTCATCAAATTGCGATTGAAATATAAGACACCTGAAACAAATTATTATTTCAAATATGAAAACCTTTTGTAATGAGACAACCAAGTTATTCAAAATTATAATGAACGCATACAAATAAAATAAGATTAAATTACATAAATAATTTTCAAATATTATTATTAAAAATAAAGAAATGCCAATATAACAAAATTAAAATGACTTCCATGGCACGGAAGTACATATGAATATATATTGAAATTCAACATGAAATTGGGATTACTCTCCCAAATGTAATTAAATTAAAATTGATTAAATTCATAAAAGTCAAATGTCACAAGTATTTCGTGAGAAAAACAATCAAGCAAATACATCTCGACAAATAAAATGGTAAAAGAAACGACAAAATATTGCTGGAAAAAACCCTCGGGATGGTTTGTTCATCATTCGACATATAAACGAAACACTTAAAAAGTAATCGAATTATTTCATAATTGAAATCCTACAAAATTGAAAACTTATTCTGAGTTTGGGCATATGTTGAGATAACAAAACTGGTTTTTAAAGAGTTGAATTTTTGTCTTGATAACTTATGATTTTTTTTATCCTTCTTAGATCCGATACTCGCCTACATCGAGCGCGTCAAAGAAAGGGATAACAGTCGACATAATTAATTAGGGAGCAGGTTGGACTGGCGAGTCACGTATATTTGTACGATTTTACAATCTTTAAAACTTAGGCAGAGATAAAAATCATTTACGAAATTTTCATTTGTTTTGTTAGATTACACAAAAGTTGTATTACAATTTGAAAGAAAAAAAGTTTGAAAACGGCAAATCTGTCTTTAAACTTTTACATTGTTTTAAATTCATCCGGACGACCTTATAAATAATAATTAGATTAAACTAACTTACAAAGTGAAGTTCGATCTTAATGAATTTCCCACTCTAAATACCCACCCAAAGAAATGGATTTGCCGATCACATAAAAAATGAGGAGAAAAGCGCGAGGTCCCTGGATTATGGCGGGACGACATCTTTCTTTTACAAATTTGAATTTTGTTGTCGAAGTCCGCTAAACGCACTACTACATTGTTTAAAATTCATCCGAACGAGATCTTATAAACTATTAAAATCAAACTTCACTTCGTAAGTTCGTTTAATCTATTAATTTTATATAATTTAATTAAACCTGTCGCTGGCTTCTTTGGCTGGAATCCCTTCAACCATCGGTCCGTTATTATCAAAATCAATATCAAACTGTTCTACATCCTTCTTCAAACTTTCCACGCCTTCCAGAAGCTCTGCTTTTAAAGGTTCTTGCATCTCACCCAGGGCCATCTGAACACGTTCCGCCTAAAATTTTGAAAACGACAGTAACATTGTTCGACACATGAGCGAATGAAATAATTAAACATTTTTTTTTGTTTTTAAAAATTGTACATACAATTTTCAACATTATGTTGAAATTGTATCGCAGACTGTCAACGGCGTCCTGCTCTTCCTTTGATATAGGAATTTTGAATTTACTCAACAAACTGTAAGCTTTTTCAATGAGCATGAGGTCCATGTCGAACGGAATAAATCCTTCTCTAATCTCAGCGAGACAAGTCATCATCACTCGCACGTCCTCCAAATCCTTCACCACTTTGTCCAATTTTTTTTTGTTTTCGATCACGTATGACGTCATCTTGTTAAGTTTCTCTTTAAACGTGCTGGTCAGGGCGCTTCCGAGTTTACTTTTCAAAGTCTTCGTTTCGATCGTGAGGGCGTATTTGAATTTATCTATCGTAAAAATACATCAACTCAAAAAAACTAGAAACAACACACGAATAAACATTTTTCATGCAAAAAATTTGTGCGTAAAGAGTTTGAAAAATCATAGAGTTTGATAAAAATGTTAGACAATTAAGTAATTGAGAAAATTAATTAGTAATCAGGATAGTTAACTGTTATTTAACAATGTTATTTTTACTGTTTTGCTAGAACTATCTTAAGGGTTGATTTTTATGTTTTATTATTCGCTACCCATATTGACCCGTATAGGGCCGATTATGTGATACTCCGGTAACTCATTAATCGTGGTTAACAGCTCCTCATATTCCACAAACTTGTCCCTCATTTGCATTACCGAAGGATTCTTTTGAACGAACTCATCGATTTGTTGATCCTTGTCGTCCATCCAAATGTAAGAAAGACTTTCATAAGACTGAAAAAGAAGGGGGTTCGATGTAGCATAAATATGTAAATCTACAATCTGAGATTTCTGTAAACCGTTTGAAAACAAGTAGACGCAATTATCGGCCGTAAAGGACCTACTTTTGTCAGCGCAATCACTTTATCCTTGAATAATGTTATCGCCCCTTGCAAACTTATATTGATCCGAAATATTTCCTTGTTATCTGCAATGACGTCGTAGTAGTTCCGCATAAAAGTTTTGTCTTTCTCTGTAACAAGAAAAGTCGCATTATTTCTGAATGGTTCATTTTTTTATCATTGAAAAAAAAAAAAAATTATCTCAGTTTAAGATTTCATCCCTGCCTTCTTCAATTTCTAAACCGAGGCTGTCTCGGTGTCTGACAACTCTTGGGTTGTATCTTTGGCCCCACAGGGTCACGTTTTTACAGATCTGCAGTACATTTGTGACGATATTTCCAAAATCATGTTGCATCTCATCGATGGTTGGTGACACAACCACATTCGGGATACGTAAAATCATATGTGTCTCCATCAGAGGTTCCTCTCTTCCTTCCGATAAAAATTTGCTAAAACCAGAATCATCAAATTTATATACATTTGAAAACAAAAGTTGGTAAACATTTTCCCACCAGGGATTAAAAGGGAAACAAGAAAAAAAGAAGTAGTGTATTGTTATTTTGATCCGACACTCGCCTCGTATCCCATATCCGTCTTCTTAATATTTCAAGAGATTCTTTTGTACACTTGACTAAAACTTCGGAGAACTTTACATTGAAATATGCAAACAAATCCATGCAATCGTTATGTAGCTGACCCAGATTCACCTTTTTTGTTCTTTCAACGTGACCAAATCCTGCAGGCAAGAGTTTACAATTTACAACGGATTTTCTATATCCGACAGACAAGCAGAAAAAAAAACAAGATAAAACTTGAAAAAAAAATCTGATCTGGAAGCTAATGGGCACTCTTTGACTCGTTTGAAATATCAAAAAGTTCACATACCGGGCTCTACTGCAGCCATGGCTAATTTATCATAACTGTCGACCAATTTATTAACTCTCTCCGGGTCGAGCCAATCGTACTTTGACTCCTCTACCTGAGGGTCATCTATCAGTGACAAAAACTTGTCAATAATTCTTATGGTGGTTTTCTCTGCCATCGACGATTTCTTCTCCAGCTCACTCTCGACTACCGCTTTGAGGGCCAAGTTGTTCTTATAGAAATCGGACGGACTTTTGGTCAGGATGATGAATTTGATGTCGCCAATGCTCTCAAAGACTTCGTCGATCTGGGCCTCCTTCATGTCGACAACCACTTTGACAAAAATGCCCACCTCACGGATCACATTCTCAACGTCCTTGCACACATCAGGGACCTTCAGCGACGACCAAGTTACAACCGATAGGCACGGCTGAAAAGCTATCTCCAACTTTACGAATAACGGTTTCATCAAGTTTAAGAACATTATTGGGATCGATCGTCTGAAACGGAGATTGAGCATTTCAATTTGTTTTCCAATCCTGTGTAGGATTGGAAAGAGTGGCCTCCGCCTCGTATCGCACCGACGTACCTCAAGGTATCATTCAGTTCAACAAGTTTTTTCACTTGATCACGAGAGAAGAAGATCCTTTCCTTGCAGAAGTTTATTATCTTGATGAATTCGGGCACGTTTAGCTTGAATTTGCTGATATGCTCGGCCTCACGAGTTACTTCTGAGATATAGGGGTCAAAATTTAGACAATACTTGTTGGTCTCCGGGTGACGTACCAGTAGAGGGGTAGCCAATGCAAGTTGAACCTGCAAAAAATTTAAAATCATCAAACGACTCTTTTGATCTAATCTACACTTGTTCAATCTTTTAATTTATCTTTAATCATTTTTCTTTTGTTTTTAGAAACAAAGATTTTTAGACATACAATTTCAGCAGAGTCAAACCAAGCCTTATGGTACATAGCCTCGTACTGAACAAACACGGACACGAGCGCGTTATATATTTTAATACTCTTTTGCATCTTCTCGTGACTGATAACGTTGGATCGCGTTTTGAAAATTTCCATCGGCATTTGAATACGTTTGTATAACTGACGGATCCATAGAATTCGTCCAGCCACAGGTGGAACTTTGCAGGGTAACGGCGGGTCGGATCTGTCCTCGTTGTATCGATCGCGTATTTCCTCTAATTTCTTCTGATAAGCCGGCACCAATTCCAGATACTTATCGTCGATGTTGAGCTGATTGATATTCAACTTTTCGAACCTACAAAAAAGAAAATGAAACACACATGGTTTATGTTATCCCAACGAAACGTTTTCATTCAATGGATTTCATTCTCAAAGCGAATGTTTGGATTCGTTTTATTCCATTACCTCTTCAAAAGGAACAGTGCCTTTATGACGTCCGCTTCTTTCAATACGGCCTCACTGAAGAAATTTCGCAACTGAATTTGTGCCTCCCCGATGGCTTTCTTAAACTCGTCATAGTCCTTGTCGAAGTCGACCCGGCGATGATCCAGGGGATCGTAATTTTGATGCGAAATCTTGTCATAAATTTCAGTAAACTTTTTTGCGTGAGCGCTGATGCCCTCGATGGTCGAGCTGTGCAAGATTGAATAAGCGATGCTCTTCTCAAACACGTCTGTCAACTGAAATTTAAAACTCATTATAATTTGCATTCTCTGTTATGTTCGAACTGACTCTCGTTTTCCATTATTGTTTGTAACGTGCTTTGTTCAGCCTCGTCTTGAAAGCGTCAAACTTTCCGAACACAAACATCTCTGAGATCTCAATAGGCTTTTCATTGTTGCATTCAGTGGCTTCTAGCTGCATGTTCTCGTAAGACTCGTGATACTTCACATAAAGATCAATACAATCCTACAACAGAGAAACAAATTCTCACAATCGTCTGGTTATACAATTTTTGTGCTTTAAGTTTCGCCTAATACCAATTTAGAAACTGTTTCTCGCGATTTGTTTGAAATTTGTTTGTCAGAAAAAGTGAAAAAGCCCTTCTCTTTTCGTGAGACAACCATCCCCCAAACCCCTGCGTTATTTATTATCCATTGCAAGTTTCCATCGTAAAAAGTGCTCATACAATATACATCAGTAGAGGAAAAAAAAAATATTTCAATTTCCTTGTGTCGGGGCTCTCTTGACAGTTGCCTGTTAATCATTCATCGTTATGCGCAAATAATGAAGAACCGTACGGTCAAAAACATTTTAACATTTCAGTTGAAAAATTTTAACATTTCAACAATTTTGACGTTTTTAATTGAAAAATGTTGAATCGGATTGTAACACCACTTCATGATTACACATTTTTCAAGGTCCCTGTCCGGTGATGAATGATGCAGTGCACGATCGATGCATCGCAACATACATTTTGTATCATATTTGTCATACTGCGCACGATAATTCACATTCTTTATTGCCTTTGATTAATTGCCCTGATTCGCCATAAATTAAACTTGAAACAAGATTGTTTTTATATCCCTTTTCCGTCCCCCTTCGAATTGAAGTACCTTCATCCGGCAGATTATGGCAGACTTTGCTTCATTCCAAATGCTTAAAGTTCCCCTTTCAGTGAGATAATCCTTGCAGGCTAATATCAATTGATTGGTAATCTGATGAAGGAATTGGATTTCATTAATTTTTTTTTCTTTTACTTTAGCGCAAAGAACCAAAAATAAAGTGCAATCTTGTTTGTCACCTTGACGAACACCGCGGTTATTGTGCGACGAGTGTTGAAAAAGCGTGAATTCATGTGCACCATTTTGAGGGCGTGCATAAGTGGAGGCAGGTAATTTCCAATTGTCGTAGGATCCAACCGGTAGAGAGGCTCAGTAAATTTCTCCAAGGCATACAAATATTTTACATTGTCTCGTGATAATATTTCCACCGCTGTTGCTTGAGCCTCGAGCTCTTTCCATTTCTGCAATATTATCAGTGGTGCGTTCTTACTCAAAACTGCAATCTGACATTCAAATCATATTTGGAATCGCGAAATGAAACAAATAGTATAAAAAAATCATTTTCATTTCAACAAGACAAACAAAATTTCAAACAATTTAAAATGAAATCGATTTTAAGAATACTTTAATCAGACTCGATTTGTTGTTTTGCAAAAATTGAATGAACGATTTAGTATGTAGAGCCTTCATGTGTTCCAGGATGGATGAAAAACGAGCGAGAATTCTCCTCCAATAAGCGAGTTCCTCGATGGGTCCAACGTGTTCCGTTTCTCTCCGAAGCTGCTGACTCTCCACAATGGCCTGAAGTGAAGAAAAAAATAATAGGATATTTTTATTTGTGCATGAAGCTCTCGACAAATCGAACTATTCCGAAACCAAACCCTTTCGACTATTTTCAACCAAATGTTGACGTTCTTTTCAACTTCGGACAGTATGTCTGGGCTGTTCTCCTGGTTCAGGATAAGTTCCTCGCTTGATAAATGTTTGTTGTACAAATCCCAGTTTACAGGAAAAGATAGCGCATTTTTGAGGTCGACATTTGACACTGAAAACAATCAAGATTGTACATTTATTCATTTGATGTTGAAGCTTTAATTTATAATGACTTATTTATAATTATATAATTATATAATTATTTTATTATACAATTATAAATAGGTCATTATAAAGGTCATTAGGTCATTATTTTAGCTTCAAATCAATCATTTTAATTTATACATAATTATCATAAAATTGTAAATTACAGAAAATGATGTGCAACATTTGTTCTTTCAACAATTTGTCAAAGTAGATGGTTTTAAAAAAAGCAATAAAAATTTTCTGTTATAAGTACTACTAACTGCTAAGAAAGTCGCAAAAGTAATGAAAGTCGTTGATAAAGTTTTGCTTGATTTTTAGTCCGGCCTCGGTTTTCAATAAATCGCCCCACTGCTTGTTGGCAGCAATTGCTGTTACATTTAGACGAGTGATGAGATCCGACAAGCCAGCCAAAGTATTTTTCGACACCGGGTCAACTTCCGCGAAGGCGATATACGTTTCCTGCAAATACAAGCAATACTTATTGATTTTTCCCTCTTGCACACAAATATAGGGGAAAAAAAGGGTTTGAAATTGCTTTTTCAACTTCTTTTTTTTATTCATTTATTTTTTTTTAAATTTAAAAGAAATCGCAATCACAATTAAAGTAGATCATTGAAAATGAAATGTGAAAATTCAGTAAGTGAAAATCAGTTGGAAAAACGTTCTTAATGGAAATCTCCAGGAGCGAGGTTCGATAATAGAGCTCCTCATCGCGAAGGAGCGCTCGTAAAAGCTTTGCTTTGTTACAATTTGGATACACGCATGCCACTGACAGCGGTATTACATCGCAAAATAGTTTCGCTTTTCAAAACGTATATCAAAAGTCTATTTTGACATGGATATGTCTTATCTTTACAGGTCAGTTCCAAATTTTGAGCCTAACCTTTTTTAAGCGTTATTTATTTATCTATAGTAAAAACAGGCAGCTTACGGCTGATCAGTTTTTACACCATTCACAAATTGTTTGACATTTCTTTTCATGACATTATGTGTGATACGAGAATATTATCTTTTGGACATATTTAATAATTTCCCCTCCTTTCGCCTTTCGTTTTCTTATACACGCACCTATAATCTGAAATGTATTTAAAATTATCCTTTTTTTCTTACTCACTGCCTGATTTACCGTTCTGCATTTTCTTAAAATAATAATCCATTCTTAATTTGGAAATTATATAATATAATCATAATATAATCTGTACAGAGAGTTAGAACAAATGGTCATTTGAGTAGCGATTACGAAGAGTCGATTTCAAACTGGACAGTGTCTCGGCCTGTGCGACCTCTTTTGGTAGGTCATTCCTCTGTCTCACCACTTAGTTGGTCAGGAAGTGAAATCTCTGAAAGCAGTTTGATCGATCGGCTCTTCGATTGTCTACGAATGCCCACGCAAGTGAACCGTGGTTGCCCGAAAGGAAATGTCTAAGAGGGAGGTGACATCGTATATCTGTTGCAGAATTTTATAGAAATCTGTAAGGTCAAATTGCTCCTTTCTGATAGCAAAGAATTGTAGCCTTAATTTGTTGAGTCTCCTCTTACAGGGCAGGTAAGTCAAGACAAAGTTTAGAGGCCAACTATAATAATTTCTCCAACGCCTTGACGTCCTTCTGTAGGTATGGGTTCCATGTCTTGTGGTACCTTGCGAGTCCGTGCGACCGAGGAGTCTGCGAGCCCTAAACAACTTGACAAAGCACAGTCACGGTATTTTTCTTTTTAAAAGTTTTAAGTTTGTGTTTTATGTTTAACATTGTGCAGGTTTTGGGTGATAAAAGCTCAAAAAAGTTGAAGTTGAATCAATTTCTATAAAGGAAAATGTTTGAGACAGCTTCAATTAGGCGTACGATTTTTGTCTCAACTCAATGAAATTAATTAAACTGAAAAGCATGGCTAAAGGTACCCTGTGAGCTCGTGTGACCAAGGAATTTGCAAGCCTCGAACTATTCAATAGTTAATTGTAATTGCCCGTTCTCTGTAAGTTACTTAACGTCATCTAGATTGCTCGGGTTCATGTTACATTTAAAAAATAATTTCCGATGAAACAACACTGCTAAGTTGATTTATTAGTTGAAATATAAAATATTTCAACTAATAAACTAAAACTAAACTAAACTAATATTAAACTATTTATTAGTTGAATATAAAAGCTGAAAACAAAAATAAATAAAAAGCTGTTTCAGTTTAATCGGAAATAATTTTATAAATGTAACCTCTGTATCTGAGCAATATTTTTAATACATAAATGTCAATTAAAGCCAGATTAGATTATCCAAAAAATTTTTCCTCCAATTTATATATATATATTTTCTAAAAATGAAAATAGAGATTTTTTTCATATCAACTTTTTATGAAAGTAGATACTTGCCTCCACGAGTTCCTTCATTTCGAATTTAACTTCTGGTCTCAATCGGTAAACTATCACACATTTGCCGTTAAATCCCTCGTTGGATCCATCAGTAACAGAGGCACTTAATATTCGTTCATTTTCAGCTAAATTTTCATCCCAGCGTCCAGACTCTAAAATGGCAATCGAAAAATTAAGAAAATGGAAAACAATAATGTCACACTAAGCCGCATTGAATAAAACATGCCTAAATTTGGTGGCTTGACGTGTTGATAATAAATAATGATCACGGAGCTTCCATTTGCATTGAAAAAGCTGTCCAGCGTCTCTACGTATTCTTCCTTGTCAATTATACCTTCTTCAATGTTAACAGGTTCCGTCTTTAATATATAAGCAACAAGATCCAAGATGTGTCGATGGGTTGCTGACAGCTGCCCTTGTCTGTTTTGCCGCAAGTTACGGTAAATTTGCTAAAAAATTTAAAACGAATAATAGACAAGTAATCACATGAAAAAAACATAATGTTGACATTGACACTTTTCATGTTATTTTAAAGTTGTTCAAAGTGTCGTCAATTTAGAAATTCCAAAATAATTACCAATTTGATTTTACATTGAAATTTTTGATAAGTGTCAAGAACGAAACGTCCGCCAGACGAAAAACGATTGGGCGCGTAATATGCAAGCAATATAAGTGTCATTTAAAGTGTCAGCTGTCAACTTTGTAGCTATAGAATTGAATAACTACTCTTTTTTCCCCGATGAAAGCAAATGATTATAAGATGATGAAGTAAAAAGAAATCAAGCTAAAAAAAGTGAAAAGAAATAATCCAAAAGGGAAAAAGCTGCTTGAAAATAAGTGTTCTATGCTCATAGTTAAGGACGGTGAATTAAGCCATTTTACAATATTGCATATTTACATTTCGCTTGCAGAAAAAAAATCTGTATAATATAAAATAATGATAGAAACTTAATCGAACTTTTCTGGCCCAATCGGAGACTGGTATTTTTATGAACCACCTTCATCAACTTTTGTTCCAACTTCAGTTCCAGTAACTAAACAAAAGTCACCGCTTGGTTATATTCTTGGTGTATATTCATTCATTGATCAATTGATCAATAATCAATTATCAATATCTCTACAACTACAACTCCAGGTTGCCCAGTGCATGATCCTGGGACTACAACAGACATATATTTCTGAGTGGCGAATCTACCCAATCACATGACTTCGTGACCTGAGAACAGCTACTGGAAATTGATACAAGTACAAAAATCCAAGAGGTTTTCATTATCTTGGCTGAAATGATGAAATGATGACCCTGCTGATCATCTACTAGACAAGGCCCAACCAACACAATAAATAACTAATGGAAGGAAATGTGTTGCTTTATCACAGACATCATCCTTAAAATAGACAATACTCTTAATAGACTGAGAATACAAAACTGCAGAAAGAAAAATAAATTCAAAATTGTATTATCGAAAATTATTAAAAAATTGCAAAAGTAGTATTGAAATTTGAAGTTTAAATAAGAAAATTTATTACATCTTGTTTTAAAAGTTAATGTTCAATATAGCAAATTTGAATTTTAATATATAAAGTGATAAGTCTTACTGCACTGATAAAATGATATCATAAAATCTGCATTATAATTTGTTCACATTGTAATAATTACAATGCATAATGTAAATTGTAGAATGTATATTGTAACGGTACAATATAATACAATACATTGTGCACTTTACGATTTGCACTGTAAATGCTTTACTATCTTCACTGTATTCATCATAATTATATCGTAACTATTTATACGATATGATATTGTACTCTCTACAACGTAGACTGTAATCATTACAGTTTTATTTTCTCAGTGTGTAAAAATTAAAATACATACATTTCAATTTGTAACACTAGCCGAGCCATACATTTATATTTGACTTAGTATAAATGTTTCAATGTTTGAATAACTTTTTAATTTGAGCTGTCAAATAATAAAAGTAAAAAATAAAAATATCATAACTTTATTTGAACCAGTTATTGCAATACAAAAAAGTGTAAAAATATATTTTTTTATTACATTTTGCTGACTTTGTATCGGTCTGCATTATTATACGATATATTACCGGGTTCTCGCTACAGGTGTTACTCGTTTCGAAAGAGTGTTTGAAACCGTTTCTTTGATATTAAACAAATTCCTTTCAACGAATTTTGCAACAGACAAAGCCATTTTGTCTTCTGATTTTTTGTAGCCAATTTCTTTGATAACATCATCGAAAATTGTCAATTTCAAAGTCTGACATCGGCGAATATAGTTTTAAGCAATAGAATATAAGAAATAATAAACAAACTAATTATTTTTAATTGAATTCGCAAAAGTGAATTCAAAAGATATAATGTCAGGTAAAGCAACATAAAACAAGTTAAAAGTTGATCAAAAATGTAGTGCTCTGATACTCTATCAGTGTAAGAAACAAAAAACCTCACATTTAACACATAAATTTGTTTCCAACATTCCATATAACATAGAATTTACTTGCCGCAAGGAACGAGATCAAATAAGTTGGCGCAACTCATTGCTCTCTGCTGCTCCCAGAGTAGCGTAAACGAAACACATTTTTTCATAGTTCCCAGTCTCTGATCGAGCACAAATTTTAAACACGAGTTTGTTTCAGTATCCCCTTTAATATATATTTTTACTGCAAAAAAATGCACTCCTCTTTGCTGCTTCATACCAAAAATTTTATTTCATAGTTCCCCCAATCAAACCTAAATTAAAAATACAAGTTTGTTTTGATATCCCTTTTAAGGTAATGTGGAACCGAGAGTTATTGACATTGCAGATTTGTTTAATATGAAACATCAAATCACAAATTAATTTAACGAGAAGAGCGCGATTTTCTCACTTATTTTAGTCATTCCTATACAACAAATTTGAAATTTTATTATAAATTTTGTTAATTAATGGTACTTAGTTAGGACCTAGCTTAGCGGTAGGTCCCATTGTTTGTTTACATTCTTTATCAAAAAATTGTATCAAATTATGCTAAATATTCTCCCATTATTCCGGAATCGCGCTTTTCTCAATTTTTTAAAATTCCATGATTGCTGCAGTTTTTATTAATTAAGTCCCTAATTCCGTGACAGCAGATTTTATACATCACATTAATGTGGAATTTTTTTGATAAAAAAAAATGAGATCAAGTATGTTGGTCCAAGCCAACATACTTTTCTCTGTGCTACTCCCAGAGAGACGTACCAAAATGATTTTTTTTTTTTTCAATCCCTAGTTTTAAAAATTTTACACGCGAGTTTCCTTCGATATCCCCTTTATATATTTTTTTTACCGCAAGAAGTGCAATTGAATATTTTGGCCCAAGCCAATGTTCACATTGTTTGCATATTACGCGCGTAATTGATTTTTGTCTGACAGACGTCTCGTTCTTGACGCCTATAAATATTTACAGTGAAATATAAAGAAAATATAAAGGAAATATAGATATAGAAAGAAATCAATACTATTTGATAAACAGAAAGTGGAGAATGAAATTGCAAAAGCGCGACTGCGCTTTTTCAGAGTCAATATTTATGTTTGTTTGAAACGCATAAACATATTATGCTGCTTCGCAATTGTTAGATGTAAATATCAGATCTTTTATCATTGATGCACGAATATTATAAAACTATATTTCCTCGGAAGTTAATACATTCTTTTAATTAGAAAAAAAGGATCGACAACGCGATATTGATATTTTCATACGAGATGGAACGAAAGAGATTGGGAAATTATTTCTGTTCTGAAAAATGTTGTTTTCGCATTTCAAATTTGTCTTTAGTGACTGGCATGGAAAATGCATCATTATTAACCTGTGCGGAAGGTCAATATTTTTCGCACAAGGTACGGAAGTTGATTTTTCCCGTACTCGTGCTAAAACGTGGCAACTTTCCGCACTAGTATTTGTAATGACTAAACAAAAGTCATTTTTAGTTGTTACAAGTCTTGCGAAAATATTAGAGAAATTAAAATTGTGTGACATCTAAAAACAGGTTCATTTACGATTTTTTGCTGCAAGGTTTGTTTCGAGTCATCAGCCCCTTTCTTCCAGAATTTGATCCTCTCGATTCTTTTATCGATTGCTGGAATTGTGTAATCGGGCTCCAACGAGGCCGCCATCTTGTGATGTAGGAAATCTTGAACAATTTAATAAATTATACAATGTTTTGCACCTGACATCATTCTTACATGTTAAAGCTGTCACTTTTTAGTTTTTATTTTTAATAAATTTCAACACAATGAACTTGGCAGATTGTCATTTTCAAATTTCAAATAAAAACAATTACATTTTTCTTTCTATAAATCACAAACAAGTTTTTAGATTTCTAAAAACCAAAAGTCTTGTTTATTGATTTTAAAACGGCGGGAAAATTATTGTCAGTTTTGAATAACCGGCTGCGCGTGGCTTGCGCAGTTTCGTCTAAAAAAAGAAAAAAGAGATAGGCCACACGTGCCGGTGTGTGTTTGACAACAGGATAAATGTAAACAAAAATAAATATGCATTATTACGAGAGAAAAGGCGAGATATTTGAATTTTTGCGACTGAACAACTGTTGTTTGCGATGCTGTTTACGTTTCTGCGGAGTAATCACAATGCCCGCGTTGACACTGCCCGAGTTGTTCAGGAATCCTGAACTAACCTCCAAAGAGGTTTTCTAAAATTTACTTTCATTTTTGTCTTATAACAATCACAATATACAAAAATTCTTCGTTTCTGTTGATCTAATGAATTTACAACTTTTTCAATTTGCAGTTGGGGTATTTAAAGGATGGCTCTAAATTTACAAGTAACTGTGTAACCTGCTTAGGCATTTTGCAAGATGAGATGATAGAAAAAACTATAGAAAAGGTAAAAATGTTAAAACAATCTTTTATTTATTTTGTTTATATTATTACAATAAGCCTTGACAATCTTGTACTTTCCAGATTGTTTCTACTTGTCAAACAACTTACAAAGATGCTAACAAGTTCAATTGTGCTTTAACCACCCCGGTTTCGACATTTATAAGAGATCGTGCAATGCAGATTAGAGTCATTAATGAGTTCAAGATAATCGACGAAGACATCCAGGCTTACAAAAAGAGCCTTCTGAGTTTGAAGGATGTTTGGAGATGGTGCTCGTACCCAAAATTACAACAATTGTTAGAAATCAAAGCTGGCTATCCAGCTTGTAATGGGCTGAGCAATTGTATAGGTTGTGTCAAGTGCATTCCGTCGCTTACAATTGATGTGTTTTTTGCATACAAAGATGATGAGAATGAGTGCAAATTATTGTAAGCATTAATGTTTGTTTATATAGTGTAAGTTCAGATAGTTTTAACATGTTTCATTGGTTTCATTATTTTTTTTTTGTAGGAAAGAAAGTTATGGCAAAGAAAGCCAGTCAAAAAAATGCAAAGACACGTTCAGCAGAAAGGGAGTTGAAAATATTCTGAATGAGATGACGGACGATCAGTTTGAAGATTCATCGTCGATGAATTTAATCGCCCCTAACGAGCCAGCCGAGGTGGAAAAAGTTGTGTGTGCCCACGACAGTATTTTTATTGGAGGTAATTTTGAAATTAGAGCTGAAACTTGTGCGAGATGAAAGAGGGATTAACAATTATTCATGATGTATAAAAAAAACTTCTGTGATCGTTACAGGGCGTTACACGAAACTTTCGAGGAAACTGTGTCAAACACCCTGGCACATAAATGGTGAAAAAAAGATGCAAAGTTCTGTGCAGGAAGTCATCTTTGGTGGCATTGACAAACATATTCACACAGACTGTTAGTACATACAATTTCATGAATTAATTATTATCAAAGGACCGATTCATGCTGATCTATTGACATGTTCATCTCACTTTTCAGTGATGAAATTTCTGTCATCCGGCCGGGAAGATGTCGATGTCAGGATGCTCTATAACGGGCGACCTTTTGCAATTGAATTGTTCAACCCGAGAAGTCCAAAAATAACAGATCAAATCCTATCGAACATCATCTCAGAAATCAATCAGTGCCAAGATGTTCAAATCGTTTCAAAAATGAAAGTTTTGACAAGGTAAAACTTGAAACAGAAATGAAATTCAATCGTTTTGAATATTCGTTATTTCATTTATACTTGATTTCGAGTTCGATTTAACTTGTATTTTTTTCAGAGACGATCTAAAAAAGTTGAAAAAGGGAGAAAGCGAGAAGACAAAAAATTACCGAGCAGTGTGTGCATACAAATCGAAACAACACGATCCCGATCTTCTGCAAAAGTTGAACACGATTAAAGATCTTGAGATCATTCAAAAAACACCCTTACGAGTTTTGCACAGACGTCCTCTGGCAGCGAGGAGTCGCACTATCCATAGCATGCAAGCACGTCCTATGCGAGCATTGAAACCAGCGGATGTCCCTCAAAATTGGACAGAATTATCAGCAGATCTCGACGACCTTTTCATTATCGATATTCAGACTCAAGCAGGAACCTACGTGAAGGAATTCGTTCACGGTGATTTTGGAAGAACGAAACCCAGTCTTTGCGATCTACTTGAGGCGGATGTTGACATCATGGCTCTAGACGTCACTGGCATTAATTTGCAGTGGCCTTGACTAAAATTTATTCTCAGCATTGTTACAATTGTTTATTATTATCAAATAAAAAATTGTTTTTTGATATTTGCTTTTTTTCAATCAATTATTTTTTGTGTCATCATTTATAAACATATTTTATAATAACCAAATCTTGATAATACAACAATATATAACTTAAAAATATACAGTTAAACAAATGTTAAATGCCGTACATCGAAAATTGCATTTCATGCGCATTATTTTCATTATTTTTTTATGTAAACAAATTTTATTATGTAATGAATTTAGTTAATGTCACAATTACCCGACTGTCATACCTACCCATACTGCTTTACGTCTTGCATGTTTGAAAATAAATAAACTGAGTGTGAATTAACAAATTTCATTCTTGACAGTTGTCCGTCCTTGTTTAGCACACGGTACTGGAGTGAGAGAGACAATCGACAGGTTTCCCTCCGAATCTTATAATAGTAGAACACGCCACACAGAAAGTACATACGTCGCACGGCCCCGAGTTTGACTCGGCGTACAGGAATTAATCGTCGCATTAAGGGCAAAAAGCGGGTGTCGTATTTCTCAGACGGTGATGGTGCACAACATCGCTTTCCTCGTACCTTCCTAGTGACCGTCGTTGACAACTTCTCCTGTGTCTCTGAGGTAATTTAAATTTTCGTCAAAGTCATTGTTTATATCTGTACCGGTCAACTCGGACTAACACAATTTTATATCCATCCGAATTTTAATTTCGAATCAAATTACCAAATGACTTCCAATTGTTGTTTACCTTTAATCGAATCTGATAACCAAACAAAAGTCACCGCTTGGTTATATTTTGGTTTCATATTGCCATTCAAAGTCAACCTTTTTGCGTTGCGAAAAATTCAAATTGCCAAGGTTCATTTCATTTTGATTCTTAAACACCACAAAATGTTATTCGGCTTTCATGATTCATAAAATTTTGCGCTTTTTTCGTGGTCATAAAGAAATGTAAAGTTTGTTCTGTTGAGTTTGTATTGTCTGTTAAAAGTGTCAGTGAGTGTCAGCAAGTGTCTTTGAGGTTATGTTACCTGACTTCAGACGCATTTCTGATTGTTGTTTGAGGTGAAACATAATTAATAAATTTGACTCCTCGTAATTGGTATGAGGAAAGTCTGCCAAATTTACAGTCATAACAAATTAAAAATTTAATTTGACTCTTTGATTAGTGTTATTGTACATACTTTTGAGACTATTTAAGTGTACAACTTTCAGTTACAGAATTACAAGAACAAGAGGACGAATAATAAAATTAGGCTGATACTTTGATATTACTCTATCATGTTTGGTCAAACTGGAAATACTTCATTTGGTATGTTTATTTTTGTTTAGAGATTTGTTTAACTGTTTAACAATTTTTTGTTCAAGTTAACAAGACAAATAAACATTCCTGCAAAAAATAGGTGAATCAGAAAATGAATTTCAATTAAATGTTTCAAAATGAATCACTCTGAAGATATAAATTAAAAAAGAAAAATAAAATTTTCTTATCTATGAATCACTTTTTTTGCTGGGATGAAAAGAAATGAACGAGTTGAAATGATAAGTAAATGTGATTTAAAGGCTTCAACGCATCAACACAAAGCAACCCTTTTGGCCAATCTGCCTTTGGCAAACCGATAGCGACAACCAGCTTCGGAACTGGTGGGACTCCAGTTTTTGGCAGCGGAACTCCACTGTTCAGTTCAAAACCAGCTGGACCAGCGACTGGTGGCTTGTTTTCTAGCGCCACAGCAACTCCTGGATTTGGGCAACCTGCTACAACTCAGTCCTCTTTCGGAGGTGGCCGATTTCATCATTAAAGATTTAAAATTCAAATTATCATCAAATTTATAATTAAATTTGATATAAAATGATAATTATTTTTAAATATTCAGTTTTAACGTTGTTGATTAGTTGATGTATATTGTATTTTGCAGCTTTTGGAAATACAAGCACAAACACAAATTTGTTTGGGACTCAGCAAAATGCTGTGGCAAATCCGTTTGGAGCGAACCAAAACACTTCTGTGTTCGGTCAGACAAGCAAACCTAACACATTTACGATGCCTTACTCTTCCACCGGTACTGGTCTGTTTGGCCAAACTCCACAAGCTACTCAACAGACGACTCCTTTTGGACAACCAAACACTGCTGCAACAACCAGTCTATTCGGTAACACAGGAGGTATAAATCCGAGTTCATCTAGAATAAATCTGTGGCGTCCGGTGGAAACCAGACGAATTTTCAAAATTGAGAAAATCTGACAACAGTATTGCATCTTTGCTCATGAAAAAAAATTATATTTTATATAATATTTTGTATTGTCACAAAATTATACATAATTATATACAATCAGTATTACGTAATATGATTATATATAATTATATTATTATGTAATATTATTATATAATACAAAATATCAGTGATTATGTAATGATAATAAAATAATATCAAAAAGACAATTTTATGATATCAACTCAAAAACATAAAATGCATTATCTGGTTTTATCATGGGAAATCACAGAAATGAAAATCTCACAACAAAAATTGATTGAAAAACATTAATTATTTTTCTGAAGGTTTTGGTGCTTCCAACACACAAACGGGTACAGTGATAAAGTTCAATCCAGTAACTGGAACAGACACCATGTTAAAAAATGGAGTGACAATAACCATCTCAACTCGACATCACTGTATCACTTGTATGAAGGAATATGAAGGCAAATCGCTAGAAGAACTGCGATGGGAAGATTATAATGCAGGAAGGAAAGGTTCCACTGGGGGTAAACAAAATGATACCAAAAATGGCTTGAAAAATGTTATATTTTCATGTATTTCGTGCTCATTGATTTTTATTTTCAGGACAAGCTGGTATTTTTGGTTCAACAACACAGACAACGCCTTTTGGCCAACCTGCCGCAGGTGCAACTCAATCCACTGGTATTTTGTCTTTTTCTTTTACGTTCTGGCAAAAAAAAACGAACGTTGCCAAGTTTTGTTTCGTTTTTAGATAATAAAGATTGTGTTTGATGATGATAATAAATGCAAATGTGTTTTGCTTTGTTTTTCTATTCAAGGATTTGGTGCAATCGGTACTGGATTCGGTGCAACTAGCCAAGCAGGAACCACTGGACTATTTTCAAAACCACTAACAGGCTTTGGTCAACCACCCACAACCACCAGTGCTTTTGCATTCAATACCACAACCACTCCTAGCTTGTTTGGCAGTGCTTCTCAAGCGAAGCCTTTTGGAGGTAGATAACAAAACATTTCTAGTCATCAATTTTTTACCTTTTGTTTAATTAGAAATTTTGAATATTAATGGGACACATGCTTCCTTCTTTTGTTCGATACATTTCTGAAAAAATGTCAGGGCAGCTTTTCTGCTGGAAAATAAAAAACAACGAATTACTTAATACTTTCCATTCATTACAGCTGCTGCAACACCTCTTTTCTCAAATCCAGGAACCAGTCAAGCTGGAACCACTGGTTTTGGCACCATGAATACTGCACCAACTGCAGGATTTTCAGCTTTTGGACAAACACCAGCAAACCAGGTTTGAAATTCAAATTCTTATCCAAAATTCAAATTTCTCATTGAAAAAAGACGTGATGACATATTCATAACATATTTCATTTCATTTTTAATCATCTGGCTAGCAATACTCATCTGAATTTGTTTAAAGCAGAGTATAGGTCTATTCAACCAATCGAAACCGGCCTTTTCAATACCTGCATCCACGACTGCAACTGGTTTTGGAGCTTTTAATTCCACCACCAACACCGGCACTGGCTTGTTTGGACAAAACAAGCCACCAGCTTCAACCGGTGCCTTCGGGGCCACTCCTGGATTTGGTACCAGTCAACCATCAGCTTTCGGTACAAGCTCAGCTTTTGGCGCCAACCAAACCAATAGTGGACTTTTCAATTCACCGTTCAAGCCAGCAGGATCCACTTCTGGTTTCTCATTTGGTAGCAATACTGGCACAACTACTGGACTTGGTAGAGTTTACAGGATAATTTTTTAATGTCTCATTGATTTCTCAATTTATAGATGGTATACACATTGTTATTTTGCAGGAACTGGAACCGGTTTGTTAGGTGGCGGAAGCTCTCTGTTTGGCCAACAGAAGCCAGGAGGTTTATTCAGTAGTACTGGAAACACATCAGCTTTTAATACTACAGGCGGTTTCGGAGCCGGATCTTTTGGATCTAATACGAGCACAATGCCTTCCCTTGGAATGGGCTTGTTGGGAGGAGGGTGAGAATAAAAATATTCTTAAAAATTCTCTTAAAAATGTTTAGTCAAAGACTTTTTTATAATACTAACTCTCCTTGTGTACAGAGTTATTATCTACACATTGTATAAATAAATTTGTTCTTAGTCTTTGAACTATTAAATTTTTAATTTTCACTTCATCTTCACAAAGCTATTTGAATGTATATAAAATAAAAAATTTATTTGAGTGTCAAAAATACCCCCAACTGCTCCTAAAACAATTGGAAATTTGTTAAATAAAAATTTTAGCGGATTTTATTATTTTAAAATTAAATGAACAACTGTAGCAATTATTATAATATTTTCAGTAAATGGTAGCGCGTTTATTATCTAGTGAAATTAATAAATTATGAACTTTGTGACTGACCTTAAATTTATTTTTCAGTCTTGGAAGTAATGCTAGCCAACAAACTTCTGGATCAGTCCCCGTTCATCAGCAGATTTTGGCCCTGGTCTCCGCACCATTCGGAGACTCGCCGTTGTTGAAAAATTTACTTCCCGTAAGAATCAATTATTTTTTATAATTTGATTTAAGTTGAATTACCATAAATGGTACAGTTTTGATTTTTTGTTTTGTTTCATTCACAATTTTAAGGCTTCCGGAAAAACCGAGGAACTGCTCAAACCAACGAATGCAGCAGCTAAAAATCTCAACAACACTCAATTCAAAATCTCCACAAACAGTAATTCTCCAAAAGTGAAAGCAAAAGCTATGACTGCTGCTCAGTTGTCAAAGGTATGTCGAATTAAATTCAGTTGAAGAATTCGATATTTTTGAAGTATCAACAGATTTTTATTTCCTTTTTAATTTACAGAAATCATTATTCGATGGCTTGGAAGAAGAGGATCCAAATCTGAGCGAAGCATTTCAGCCACGTCCAAATGCAAAGCGTCTCGTGCTGCGACCAAAGTCGACAACAAATCTGTCATCGCAGTCTGTGGCAGATGATACGATTGGTTCGATGAAAACTCTCAACGAAAGTGAAAACATCGGCAGTCCAGAAGGCCTGAAAAATATTAATCTGGAGGTTACTAACAAGGAGAACGAGAACCTTGATCATCGTGCTCCTGGACACGACAGACGATCCTCAAGTGCCTGGTAAAGCTTAAAAACAAATAAAATAAACCCTTTTAAGATAAAATAAATATGACTAATAATTTTTTCAATAAAAATAAATGTACAGGTTGAAAACAGCTCCCTTGAGGAAAAATAAAGACGATGATGCTGATAATCAACAGTCACCTTTCCGCGGAGCTGACATTCCAGAAGAGCAACTCGAGAATACCGTTGCCGAACTTCGACCAACTTCAAGTAAACCAAATTTGTCACACCCGACAGCAAGTGCGCTCTCAAGTCCCAATTCTACTTTGAACATTGACAAAAGTATTGCCGATTCTGTTGGGCGTGAGTCAGGTAGATTCAAAAAAATGTTTTAAAATTACATCAATTCAATGTTATGTTGAAATAAAAGAACATTATAACTTATTGATTATTATATTTCAGATTCTTACCAAGAGTTAGACGAAACTTCAACATCAGCATATTTGCCGGAAGAGGTTTCCAATGCTGCGAAAGTCAAACTAACCCGAGTCGGTTATTACACGATCCCTCCTCTAAATAAACTAGACGAATATGTTCGCGGTGAAACTTGTGTCGTTCCGCACTTCACAGTCGGCCGGAAGGGTTACGGAAATGTTTACTTCCCAGAGTCGTTTGATATTTATGGATTGGATTTAGATGAAATAGGTATGAATGTGAGCACGAAGTTGTTTCATCAATCTTTTCATTTCAAATTTGTAACATTGAAATGAAATTTTGCTTTGCAGTGCATTTCCGTCACAAGGAGGTAATCATTTACCCAGAAGATGACAAAAAGCCACCGATAAATCAGGGCTTGAATCGCAAAGCTCAGGTGACTTTGGATCGTGTGTGGCCACTCGATCGTTCTTTGCATACTCCAATAACTGATCCACACAGGCTCCAAGAGATGAATTATGAAGGAAAATTGAAACGCGTTTCGGAGAGACACGACACACGATTCCTCGAGTATCGTCCAGAAACTGGCTCTTGGGTTTTCAAAGTAATTTAGAATTTATTTACTTTAAAACTTTATTTTAATTACTTTATATAAAATTTATATTAATATTTAATAATTTATATTTATTATTATTATTTGTAGGTCGACCATTTTTCAAAGTACGGCCTCAGTGATTCTGACGACGAAGACGGCGATGCACCCAATAACGTGGAAGTTAAAAAAATCAAAACTAACAATATTCCACCAAAAGTTAATAAGAACAGAGTGTCGTCAACTTTTACGAAAGAAAAGATCGCAGTAGGTTTCACAGTATTTAATTAATAATAATTATTAATAATTAATAATTAATAATAATAATTGTTTGACATACATTTTATTAAAGTAAAATTTTATCCTGTTATTTAGGAACTCGCTGGATTAAGTGGCGTAATCGACGATAAGACGCACAAGTTCCCAATGCATGCATCAGAAAATGCTCAGAGAATGCTCGAAGACGACATCCACCAAATTATGACTTTTTTGGACATCCCATCGAGCAAGTATCTCAATTAAACAGAGTCGAAAACAAATTATCTCTTTTATAAAATAAAGAAAAACTGAACTTGAATGACGTAAACGAATAATGGCAAACCATATTGCGCACTATGAAACGTAACGTTTGAAAACATTTTACAATTTTTTTAAATCTATTGTTTGTTCAGATTGTACTACTTTGTTTATGCAAAAATTTATTACGAATTTATAATAACGCTTCGATGTACAAGTTGATTTGAAAGATGTATAATTTCGATGTATGTCATCAAGCATTTGTTAAACAATAAAAAGTAATTTCAATAATTGTATTCGTTTTGAATAATTGTTCAAAGTTTTTCATTTTGTCTCTTTTTCTTTATCGTTTATTTTCTTCTATTTTGTACTTTTTACACCATTATTTTGTACTTGTAGGCGACTACACTCGAGAGAATGCTACCGCGCTCAGTCCCACATCAGTTTACGCTCGTATCATCGGTGCGGACAGCCACAAGCTTCAACTAATGAAAGCAAGTTTCTTCGACGCTGACGGGGATGACATCATCACTGGTCAGATATTTTTTTTTACACACCAACCTTTCATTACATTTCCCTGTTTCATTTATTTTAAACTCGTTTCATTTTCATTATTGCTTAGATCGTTACATTGGGTCAGACATCGAGGAAATGAAACGTCTCACTCCAGACGACCGACACATGTACGAAGACGATGATTTCATGGATGATCCACGTCTCCTACCAATCAAATCTGTCACGCCTTCGAGATATCATGTAAAACTTCAGACCGACGTCTCTGCTCTTGATAAAAATTATCTCAAAGGTTCTGAAGGTACCCGAAAAAAAAACCAATTAATATTGTAATAAACATTTAGGTTTTTGAAAAAAAAAACATCAATATTTTGTTTTCCTTGGTTTTTATTTCAGACTTGGAACGACTGAGATCATTCGAGGGCGGTGTCTTGCGAGCATCCACAGGAATCTCAAAACTTTATTTACCCCCAATCATTCCAACACCGTTGACTGTTGTGACCAAAAGTAACTGCGAGGTGATTCCTCTGAAAGATTCTGTGATTAGTAAGCTGCGATCTAGGTGTATCGCAGATACAGGTATGATTTATTTCATTCAACGAATTGCTGCAAATCTAATAAAGGTGCAAAATTTAGATTGAAATTATATCTTTAGGTATCCAGATGGGTCGCAAATTTCGTCCTAGTTGGGGCCCAGGATTGACTCTGGTATCGTTAAACACGAAGGAACAAGCGTCACATATTCCCCTACGAAGTAACGTTAGTCAGTTGGGACAGTATCTGTGCGGTCGATTGGTGGAAGATAACACGTCCATGAGCATCATTCAGCGTTTGCAAATTCTCGGAGGACGCAAGGGCGATAATGATTATGGACAAGATTTCAATGTATTGATTATTATTTTGTTTTATGATTGATTCGTTCGAATTCAACTTACGATAATTAAAATATAAATCTGTATTTTGAATTTAACAAATGTTGTTTTTAGGAAAGCATCGAAGGACATCTGAGAATCCAGTTGGACCATTGCTCAATAGGATACGAGAAAGATTGTCCGATCTTGGAAATAGAAAAAGGAAAGAAAGGAATAGCCGCCCTGCAGGCTCATTGCAATCTTGCTCGCAGTCTCGTGGATGCCAAAGATCCCTACACTTTGTACTTTAGTAACGTTTGGAAACTCTGCGATGCTCTTTGGGGTGAAAACCATGACCTGGAAGACAATAATGGTATCTTGTATTGTTATTTCAAAATTATTTGTTTATCTCTTTGACGTGCTTGATAGTCTAATTGTGTCATTTTTGAATTACAGATAAAGACAGTCATCAGTACGTCATGGTACGAAAAGAAGCTTTGAGCAACTGGCTCCGCGAAGTTGTAGACGACAAAGTTCAAGAGGAGATCGCTGAACTTGACAGCGAAGAGAGACAAATTCTGTCCCTCCTGTCTGGTGGGTTTATCTGCTAGTTTTTTTTTTTTTTTTTTTTTTTGCAAAAATGATAATTAGTGTAAAGTAGAATGTCTCAGTTATTAAACTTTTGAAACTCGAATTTTCAGCTAACAAACTAGAGAAAGCTTGCGAGATAGCCCGAAAATCTGGGGACTATTGTTTGGCACTCTTCTTGTCACAATTGGGCGGAACCACAGCTACGCGAGAAGTTGTGAAACAGCAGATCGCACTCTGGCAGGACACCCAAGCTGACATGAACCTGTCGATCGACCGACTAAAGTTGTTTATGTTTGCCGCTGGAGTGCCGCTGATTTGCAGCAAACAAGGAGTCATCAATATCTGCGCTGGATTCGACTGGAAAAGGGCTCTTGCAATTCATTTATGGTAGCTATTCAAACAGTGGGAATCGAAGTTTAGACATTTATATACAACACAAAAGGGGTAACATTTATGTTTTTGCTCTTAGGTATTTGGCAACACCTGTAGCTTCGATCTCCGACGTGATGGAACTTTTTGAGGCGTCCTTCAACACCAATCCGGACGAGGCATATTCAGCAGAGCCCAAACCCGAATACTTCAACGACTATTACGAAACCGAAATGAACGGCAAGAACGTCTACGATCTGTGCTTCCACTTGCTCAAACTTTATTGCACCGGCAGCCATTCTCTCGAAGTTCTGCTTAATCCCATGACTCACACCGCGGATCCACTCGATTACAGATTAAGGTGCAGTGATCAAAGATCGTTCAACATTTTCAAGCCAAAAGTTCTATACCGTTCTATCAATTTGTTGGTTTTGATTTCAGCTGGCTGATGCAACAAACACTCGTGGCTCTTGGCTATTCCTACATTTCCGATTTCACGTCGACTCTCACGCACGGTAACTTTGCGGCTCAGCTTGAGACTTACGGGATGTGGCACTGGGCGATATTCGTATGGCTGCATCTGAAAGACGTGGACAAACGACGCCACGCGGTGACCGAAATTTTGTCGCGACACGTCGAGCTTAGTGAAGAACCGGATTATGTCAAACGAGAGGACTTTTTGAAGGAGGAACTTGGTATTCCATCCATCTGGATCAATAAAGCCAAGGCGATCAAAGCCTGTGCAATGAAAAAGTAACGAAAACTACATTATTTATTTTTAAATTAAACAAAACGTTTGGACAGTTTACTGATATTTTGAGTGAACTTTAAAGGTATGGAGAAGCTGCATGGTATCTCATCCAGGCTGAAGAGTGGAACAGGGCACACCAAGTGATTATCGAACATCTGGCAGCTGATGCTATAATTAATGGTAATTAAAATCAAACTGAAATCAATATTTCATCGAGCATAATTTAAAAATTGTTAAAAATCTTTTTTTTTATGTATTTCAGAAAATTATGAATATCTGAAATCGTTGATACGTTTCCTCGTGCCGGAAGAGTGTAGCAAAACGATCAATGGTTGGGCACATCAAGGTCAGTTACTTTGGGACTACATGTCGGTGACAAGCGAGATTCAGTCTCTCTTGGAAACGCCTGAGATCGAAGGAATTGGATACAAATTGGAATGTCTCAAACCCCAGTTAACATCACTTTGCACAAAGATACATCAGTTTCCATGCCCTAGTGCCAAACACAGGTTATTGTTATTTTGTTTAGTTCTTATTTTGTAAGTTGCAAACAATAGATATTTTACGATTAATAATATTCCAGGCTGTGCCAAGCAGAAATTTCAAAACGAACACTACAACTGGCACGAAATTTGCTGATGTTGGAGTCAAATGATCGGTCGACGACTTCAAATGTCTTGCTCAAGCTTATCGTGCAGCTTCCTCTGCCAGAAGATTATACGCAACAGGAATTACTTTCAATTGTCAACTCGGAGATTAGCGAATTCGTCATACAGTAATCAATTGATCCACAATACCATTCACAAATGAAGCATTCTCCTTTTTTTATATCTGTCTAAAAGCGATTTTGTCTTTCAATTTCAAGAAGACGAGATCAAGTTAAACGCAGGTTTTGTTCTATTGAATTATATCGATAAATTAATGTAATGTCAGTATAAGAAATTCTCGTTACGGTAAAGTTAATTCTGATGAATTTTTTTAATTGATTCTTTCGAATTTTAAAATATTTGTATGCCCTTTTTGATTATGTTTGAGCAAACGTGTATTTAATATGAGATACATTTGTGTTAAAGTTAACGGTTTAGACATAATTTTGCAACTCATTCCCGAGCATTTTGTATCGTTCCATCGTTTCTGCTCGGATTAATTGTAAAGTTTGTAATTAAGTATTGATCATATTTTTCATTGTAATAAACACGGTTTTTTTCATAAAAAAGTGAATAGTAACGTTTTATTCGCAGTTCCCATTTCAAATTTACGCAAATAATTCTTATACTTTGTATAAGATTTAATTATTATTAAGTTGCAGAATTTAAGTAAATTTAAGTTTCCCAAATATGAAAATGATTTTACATTTATAAAAACCAAATGGCAAGATTTAGAATTTTTCATGATCGCCATTTGCTGATATAGCAGAAGTCTGTAGATATAATTTTATTCACTCAATATTAAGTAGTTTCTACCTTATCAGCTTTCCGACTTTGTACAATTGCAATGCAATAATTTCAAAATTTGTACTGATTGTCATAATTGAATGTCTAAAATTTGTAACGATCTTTAAAAGTGTTTTGAACATGACAATTTAAAGTTCAGAAATTGCAATGAAAATATAGTTAATAATGAATTAACAATGATAATGCCCGAACAATAAATTAATGAAAATGTGCCGATCATCAGGAATGACTTGGTATCTGACCAGACGAAGTTCAAGATAAACGTTTATTGTATGGTATACGCAAGTAATGAACCACACAGGTTACGCTGTGTCATATATTTAGTCGGACTATAAAGTTACACCCTCTGGGACGGTCCATTGAAGTATGCGAGGGCCCTAAAGAGAACAATCTTGCACCTTGTCATTGACTCTGCATTCGTATTTATAACTCATATTAATGTGCAGTTAGAAGAGAGAAAGAGAGTTCGGCTATTATAATCCATCGAAATATCCATAACTTCGAGCGGTGACATATATGTGTATATAATAAGGTTTAATGACGTAAGGGTAGCGCATGGCGATGACAGTCGCGTTTACAATGCTTGTAAATAAGAGGGTCGCGAACCCCACGACGAAATTTCATTCGACACGCCCAGCTGTATCGCGTCAAGAGTTTCGCGTGTGCTTTCACTTCAAACAAATCGTCTCTTTTCTCGTCAGACGAAAACCGTGATTTCAGCAAATCATCATTGATGCGCTTCGTATAAGGAATTATTTTTGTAAAGTAGGCCAAATCGAAAGTTGTCGTTGTTCTGAACCAGAGGAAAAACAAATTTGACGGGATACATTTATGGGGGAACATTGTGTGATTAATCTGTGACTTATAACAAGTTTAACAGAAAAAAAAGAAAAGAAAAGAAAAGAAAAGAAAGAAATGGAACGAAAGTTTTTGAACGAATGAAAAGAGCGCTGCAAAAATGTTGGAAGTGGCTTCTGTGAGGTGCAGCCGCAGCATTCCCACAAAACTGATTGATTATGAGACATGCTTATCCGACCCTTCGGTTGCTCGCGCAGAATTTATACACGCCGACACAATGAACAGCGTGATGCTTTATGCCGTCTTATGAAAAGGGGAATTATGCTTTTGAAAAGTGAGTCGCGTCGATTATGCTACGCGCACTTGTCGATACCACTTTCGAACATTCATGCACACGTTTTTGTCCCCATTCAGCATCCAAAAGACTCACTTATAAGATCAAATACAATTCGTTCTCTTTTCCATTAAAAAACAGCGATTCTACGCTAGTCGCATCCATTTCAAAGTGTTTGCTGATGAAAAAAAGTAAAATACCTGAAATTTTTATCTTGTAGAATTCTTTCATTTTTTTTTTTTTTTCAAAAATTGTCACCGCTTTGCTTTCGGACCAATAGAGTCATCATTTTTGTACCATGGAAGATCTATTGAACTGTATGACAAATGTGTGAGTTTCGATCGACTGGTCAAAAATATAAGAATGATATTCGATTTTTTGACTTCCCACTGTTTTTTGGTATAAATTTAGAGAAAAGTTAGGCTACCAGAAAAAAAAAAAAGATTGGTTCATGTATCCTCGCAGGTGTAGATTCTAATTCAGAAGAACGACGCTGAAAAAGAGAACGAGCTTGAATGGGTCGCTGATCAGTAGTTCCTTGCCTGCCTTTGTGTACGCTCAGACAACAAAATGATTTTGAGAATACAGAAAGGAACTCCATTTGTCACTGAAGTGCATCAATTTTCGGCAACGTGATGAGAAGGGCGTAACTTGGCAGCTTTTTTTATATCCCAATCTTGTATAAAGAGATGCTTCTCTGATTTATAGCGATAATGTCAACATTTTATATTCAACGCACTGTTTACCCGGCCAAACTTTTCTACTATTTATTGATAAAACACCCACAAAGATGGGCGTCGTAATTGAAAAAAAAAAAGTGAAAATAAAAAATATATATATACAAAGAGCCTGGATAAGCAAGGGAACAAAAAAATGACAAAGGAAACAAATAATCTGGCGTTATCTCTCGAGTCTACTTTCAATCTTCGAGAGGCCTCTTTACGCCTAAAACTTGCCTGACCGAAAACCTCTTTTGCATCAACCTTAGTCATTAAAACAACAGAACAATTTCAACTGTTCGGAAGGGGTTCTTTTTTTTTTTTAAGGCCGAGCGAAAATTTTCTGACTGTTCATCAAGTCCACTTAACTAAATGTCACAAATCTTGTGTATCGGATCTTTTGTGATCAGGCAACGATCCCAGGTCAGCTACTTCGGCAAGTTGACAAACGACATGTTGCGGGCCATACAATGACCTGCGCCAACGTCCGTCTCATCATTGTTTGCTTACGAGTACCTGCACGCAGGTATGCGCCATAATATGCACGCGCATTCTCATTCTCGGATGCTAACTCAGCAGCGAATCATTCATACTTGATACTCTTGACAATTGCAACAACAATTCCGTCGGTACAATCCCTAATGAGTATTGATGTAATTTGGATGACTCTTTCGTTATCGTCTGACATCTTTCATTGTTTCATAAACCAAATGGGGCGCTAATAAAGAATCTTATTCCATTTTCACTTCTGATAATTCATTATTTTGTTTCAATCAATTTTTTTTTAATAAATGTTCATTTGATATGTTGAAAATATATGTTTTTTGTTGAAATATGTGAAGAAATGACTGGCCAACATTTAGCAGTCCGTCATCGTATGTGATATAAATCATTGGAAGAGAAATTTCGGCGGTGATATGACACCCCCGGCGGTAGAAAATCATTCTAGCGTGCATGTGAAAATATTCGCGAAATGTACCGGGGGTCTCACCGATACAGACGACAGATTCTTTGATCTTGCCCGATGTCATCTCACCGCTCGTAGATTGAGCATGCGACCTATACGCGCTCACGAACAAGATCAACTTGTGACAAATAATATACGAATAATTACCAGCGGGGGTTTGCTTTATACATGAAATAAAATAACAACTCGAAATAAGAAATAGCTGAAATAATTAAACATTGAAATTGTTAAACAAAGTTTTTGGTATTTGAGTTATGAAAAATTGTACTCATCTTGATAAGTTTCTTTTTTTTTTTCTCCACAGCTTATTATGAAACAGACATTAAAGAAACAAATTAATTCTAATATGCATATTTAAAAAAGAAAAATAATATCAAATAAACATGTCGGCAATTATCTAACTCTCAATGACACGCGGAAGCAGTTATTAAGAAATCATTTCCAGCAATAAAGATGTCTTTCTTCTCCGCTTTTTTGAATTTTAACTTTTTGTCATGCAAACTCATAAAACAATGGTCCTTTATTATGAATTTTTTTTTTATTCAAATACGCTGATCGGGGCAGAGAAAAGAGGCAACGATATAGTTGGACATTATAATTATAATAATTCGAAGAAGAGGTAGCGCAGATTGAGATATTCGGAAGGAATTAAAATTGAAGACAGGAGAAAGAATGGGCGACTCTTTGAAAAAAAAAAAAAAAAAAAAGAACAAGGACAGTCACCACAAAGATCCGTCTCTCGTTGACAAAAATAACTATAAGTATCTATTAAAACTTGGGTTTGAGGTTTTGATCGACGCAGTTGAAAAAACATTTGAATGTAATAAATTAATTTGATAGTATAATCCGTAGAGTGAACAAAAAAA
>JAQQRF010000693.1:0-19003 GCA_030523145.1 Trissolcus brochymenae | reverse complement strand
GTGCTACGAATTCTCCCATTATTATTGAATGGCGCTCTTCTCCGTATTTTGAAAAACAACAATTATTCTAATTTTTATAAACAAAGTCCCTAACTCCGTAGCAGCAGACCTTACACATCACCTTAATTCAGTTAGGTTAACGACAACAAAGTTAATGTGATCATATTTTCGGGCAGGGCGATAAAGAAAACGTTCGCTCCCAGAAGAATCGACGACGTGTTTACAAACAAGAAACTCGAAGAATCCCGGTATTACGAGGGAATCAACAAGGCTAGATGTAATTTAGTGTTAGTAATGAAATGAGTACGGTCGTTAGAGGCGCTTTAGTTATGACAAAGTGAAATGTAGTTACGGTTTGTAAAACGCTTACACGTGACATATCAGAAACGATGTGAGGCTAATATGCTTAGTCACAGTTTTTGTCCGGGGTTTTGATAGAAAAAAAAACTGCCCCGTTCATTTGATTAAGTAGAAACAACAGGGAGGATTGTTTGTTCAAGATTCAAAGAGATGCCATCGCTAAAATTGACAATTATTATTTTCTAAGATTGATCCATAAGTCCCTTGGTGTACATTTCTGGGCTCATTGATTGAACTTACACATCTTACCAGTCAAAGAGACGCCTCGTCTTACAAGCTCAGCTTTTAGGGTAGTTTCTGCATTATAGCCTCTGTGAGTCGCTGAGCACAATATACTTGTTTATTGATGACCCAAAAACGGGTCTGGTATCGTTTGAATAATTGATCAAGTTCCACTGCCACCGACGTAAACCCGGATTGGTCTTACATTTCACTTAAAACCTTAGACTTATCAGATGGTTTCATGATGATGTTTGCGATTTTACATTATCAAGCATTAGAAACAAGGTTTTTTTATTTTCCAACATCAAAATAACTCAGATCTGACAGCAATTTATCAGAAACATTGGCAATGAAGTCTCCTCGTGAGAATAAATGTTTTCTATTTGTTCGAGAGTAACTTTGAAAATGTATCGTGGTAACTTTAGATGATACAAACAAAATAATTTTATTCAGCCAATGAAATATTTATTTTTCGTACCGTTGTCCGAGTTCATTGCAATCGTACCTTAACGTTTGATAATATCAACGTATCAAAAGTAAATTTCAAACTGACCACCGTTCCTGTAGTATATGAGTGGAGCGTGATTTTTGTCAGAAACAAAAGCTTCGAAAATCAGACTCTGGTCTGTGTTCTCTCAAACAGCATCAATTTATTAGACAAAAACCCTCGAATGGTCGACAATTGATTCATAATGAAATGAAAAAATTGATTGCCTTTTCTTTGATTTCAAATTCTTGTTTTAGCGTATTTGGAAAAATTCATTGATCGGCACAAGGAAATGTTATTATTAATGTTTATGCGAATTTATGCATTTTTCTCTCTTCCAAATGATTTCGCTCACGACTATCTCAGTATCACTGACGTATCCAAGAAGCTATAATTTAACGACGAACATTATCATGATATATTCAACAGACTGATGTTAAAATTGAGGCGATGAATATCTCTGTATATTTTAATAACAAAAAATAAGACTTCGTTTTTAACATGAAAGTCAACCTTTTACTAATAGAACAATAATATTCACAAAATCTCATTGTGATCTTTATTTTTTATTTTCTTTATTTATTTTTTTTTCAAGACTGTGTGCAACTTAAAAGTAAATGACATTTTGTACTTTTCTCCCTTTTTTTTTTCTGAAAGAGTCGTCTTGAGAAAAAAAAGTAAACGACTTTTCAAAACACACAGGAACCCCGAACACCAACAATGAGCTAGAAAAGTATGATATTCCTCGCTGACTTCTTTTCTGTATGAAGGTCGTAAAACCGACAACTGTTACGACGAAAGCATTTCTTTTTACACACGCGATAAAGTTTTACTTTTGAATATTCCAATAACTGCAGAGGCAAATAAAATGCCGATAGAATTCTTCATCAGATGTTAATGTAAGAACTGTGCTGATGCGCAACAATCGCAAACTTAAGAATTTGCCACGACAATCATTAATAGAATTCACAAAAGTGTGACCAAAAATCGGTGTTGACTTTTGTTTCAATATTCAGCACAAAACTGATCAGAATTTCAATGATCAAATTTGTTTAAACAATAATTTATTCAGTTTTCTTTTGATTGAAATTCATAATGACGTTCACGGGTATCACAAAAAAAAATACTGATTCGTGACGGGAAATTGTGTATGCAGGAATGCACTTTGGTGCTAAAATGATGATTTTTTTTTTTTTTTTCGGGATAAAGAATAAAAGGGATTAACAGTGAGAAAAGTGCCTTTTCTGATACCAAGCGGGAGAGACAGAGCGCAGCGGATTACAATGAATAGCGCGTATGTAAAATAAAAGTCGAATAGAAAGGGAAGTCGCAAAAGGAGAGAGGTGCTAAAAACGAGAAAAGAAAAATCCCCAAGTGTGGGGTTCGCGTGGAAGATGCTCTCTGTTGTGACGGAGCGATGGTATGAGTGAGTGCGCGCGCCGCAGAGCCGATCCTGTGGCGGATCTTGAGGTGAAAATGACGGAAAGAGCCGGAATGCGACAGATAAGCTACGAACGGCGTGAATACAGATGGACTAGACGATAAGATCACCGAGAATTCTCGCACACTTCAGAAATCCTCGAGCCGTCGCCAACGTCAAATGGTGGCTTCACTTTTACTAGGCGTCGTCTGTTTCTTCTTGTCTGTGATATGCGAAGAAGAAAATCGATCTCTTGCGATTTAGCATTTTAAATTATCTCAACAGACATGGGATGCAAAACAAAAGGTCTATTTCAACGCAAAGTGTAACGTAAATCTAGACACTGCCATCAAATGGTTTATTCATCCATTCTTTTTCATCTTTTTTTTTTTTTTTTTTTTTTTTCGTTACCGACGCTGATTTTAAGATTACAACAGCCAACATTGAAACGCGAAGCAATTGTATCAATTCAATTGCAATTTATATTTTTGCAAAACAAAAATCACGACGTGCATACAATTTTAATACCTTTCTAAACATTGGGGGATCTAAAGTTAATCCTGGACAGGGTTCAAAACGTCAGTTATTTCGAGTGCATTAACAAAATCCACTTGAAATAAGTTGTTGCCTCTATTTGAACTGTTTGAAAATTTATACAGCGATGTGAGTTTTATTTTCGTCGTAATTAAAATTTTCATTCGACAAAATTTAATTACACATTTCGACGTACTTTTCGTGACTGAAACGCACTATCGCAACATTGTTGCTGGGTCCATCTCGATATGATACATTATAAGCAGAACACAATTACACCAGGGTATACTCGTTTGAGTAGCTGCACTATGTATCATGGTGTTAACTAAACTTCCGGATTATTTACTGAATTAACCTCGATGAATATTCCGGTCAAGTTGTATGAACAGCCGCGCTGTGTCAAGTACTGGTCTTATCAATCATAGAAATTTAGCTTCCATGCATTAAAATAGAAAAGGATTAACCATCCTCCATCCGCGTTCAGCTCGGAAAAGCCCTCAGATACACCGGTTTTGGCTGTCCTATAATTATTTAACGAATCATTCTGATAATGATGATGTAATAGAACTCATCAGATAACGAGCTTTGACGTGATCATCCCTTGCATAGCTTGACGATGTTCACCCGCTGGAGTAAGGGCTCGATAATGTTGAATTAACGTATTGCGAATTATTGTCCGACTGAACAATTCACAACGCAAGCATATTGCCGATAATTCGAGCGATATATAAGGCGAAGAAAAAAGAAAGAAAGAAAGAAAAAGAAAAAAGAAATTAGGCGCGTGATTTCGCGTGTCAAGTGATAATATATAAAAATTGGGTCCCCGAAAAATAGGGTTTTGTAAGTGCGATGGTTCATGGGCCATTACCCCAAGTGAGACACGATCGAAGATCTTGTGCGGACAGATAGGGATGTGCCTATAATCCAGGGAGAAACCGGAAAGTACTAACGGGGACTACGAAGAATGATGTCGATGGGAAGGAGGATGCTGACAGACTTGGCTACGATAAACGAAATAAAACGAAACAAAGTGAAGAGCGTAAATTATAATTGTAGCTTGTAAGTATAAAGAAGCGGGCGAGCAAGTCAAACAATACATGCAATTACATTGCGCGTGTCGGTTGGCTTTTCACAATGTCAAGATAACAATTGTTACCGTCTCATTTGCCTATATTGTCCCACTTTTGTCAGCCCGATCGCTCACCATTGCAGGTAGAGTAATTTGGCGTCAACGACACACGTTTCAATGCTGAATGTGTGCACAAACCAGCCGAAACCTCGCGGACGTTCCAATCAATTGTCGTCTGTTTCAATGTAAACTTCGCTTGATTGTTTGGCAGTACAGAATTGAGTGATCGAATGTCTTATTGTAACTGCACCTGAACATAAGACCCGCGATCAATAAACTGTTGGAAAAAAAAAAAAAAAAAACAAAGAATTGTTCAGTACCAGTTTCGTGGTTACATTTTGAATCATTTTTTTTGAAACCACTTTGATGTGTATCATTAATCATTTTGATTTTGATTCATCGTTAGATTTAATTCATGTTTTCATTGGTTTCCTTTTTTTTTTTTTTTTGAGAGAGAGAGAGAGAGAGACTTTAGAGAAGGGGAAAAATATTTACGCATCTTATCGTTTCATTTGTAGTATGAAATTTATAGGGGATACTGATATAGGTAAAGTTTTAAATGAAGAAGTATTGGTGTTTGTACAAGGAATGTGATCTCAACTCATAAATAACACACCTCCTATCTAATTAATGAATGGTTCGGTTGAAGTTGACAAATCATTATCATGACTCAGTTAAATAAGTTGTTGGTTTAACGAAATAACTTATTGATCGAACGGCGTTGGTTTCTGGAAAGAGACGCCGTCTCCAGGGATCATAGGAAGGAAATGAGTTCAATAATCATCCGAACGGAGATGTTTACTTGGGTCTTTTCTTTGATACACGATATCATGTCTGATGTAATAGTTGAATCGGCTTATTAAATTAGCGCTGGGCGTTAGCAATGTAATTATAATTTTTAACTAGCGGTGTGGAACCAACAGAGACATGAGCATTGTTCAAGTACGGTTTTTGTCTTTTGATCAAAATCTGAAATTGGATGTTTGTCGTCAATTTTGAATATTAATTTCTTGAAAGACAAAAAAGAATGATGCCAACTGGGCTAAAAAAAAAATTTCAATTGAGAGAGAAAGAGGTTGCTTGTACACGTCGTTGTAGGATAGCTTGAAAACGACTGGAAAAAGTAAATTAGATTTTAAGGTGCATTAAGAGACGTGAATTTATTCAAATGCAGCCGTCTCAATAAACAAATTGAGTTGACGTGCAAAATGAATAGACTTCATCGTCTGTTCGTTCATTCAATTAGCGAGCTTAATTTTCTTTGATTCGTGGCTCCCGTCGGTAAAGACGCGAATAACAACATTATGACAACTATAATGGGTTCACAATTGAAAAGAGTATCTCAGTATAATAAGCAGCCAAACAGATTACCTACGCTTTGATTTTCTGCCAGGGCTAAATGAAACGAGATCGTTTGTCGGACTTTTGTCATTAATTTCACTTCACGTCACTCTGAGGTAACAGCGGAACTGTTTCGGTTGCGTCCTAGTAACCGGAATAGATATAATAAGGAAATTTCTGAATCCCCTGGGTACTGCTGTCAAGAGTCGAGCACCTTTCAGCTAAGCCACCGCAATCGACATTTTACGGTGTCCATTAAGCTACAGCATTACGGTTCCGAATCTTACACCATGGTTCAGCGAAAAGTCCGTCTCCACGACCTTACAGAACTTAGTGCTTTACCTTTCTTCAAATAATTTTCTAAACTTCCTTGAACAAATATAAAACAAAAAACTTAGAAACAAATATTTCCATTGAATTATGTTTGAAGCAACTATGAGATAAAGGAAGAATTTCAAAAAATGCACACCATCGTGTTAAATTAAACCACTGTTGTTGTTCAAAATCTGTTTTTAGTCAGTCTTCTAAACAAAAGCTTTTTTGAATGCAAAATCTATTCAAAGTAAAGCTCTTTGTGCATATCCAAATCGGTTCTTTATATCCCCTGACTTCAGATATTAAAATTGACAAGTTGTCTAGCTGGTTTGCAAAATTTAACTTGTTTTATTTTATTTTGTTTTATTTTTTGTTTGATAGATATATTGACAACTTTAATAAAAAAAAGGTTTCATTATAAAAGCCTGCTGAGTACGGCTTCCCATCGAGCTGAGATGTGAACATTCTTTGTTTTCACCTACTTGATGCACTCTTTTGTTTTCGAATGCTCGGTACAAGGTACAATGCAACTATTTAACTTCTGCTCGTTTAATTCATCAGCAGATTCAAGCATTTGTTAACGAATGCTGATGTCATTTTCCACGCGTGCATTATGCTCGCTTTGTTTTTGAATGAATAGTACCCATCAATGATTTCTAAATGGGATGAAATCGCATGAATCTATTACGTTTGCAGTAATCGTTTGTTTATTTTATTACATGTAAGCCATACAGAATAACTCGAATTAAACATTAAGTAAGTTTATTCACTCCGAGAATTTCGATAACTAATCAATAATCAAATGAGTACATCGATCGTTTGGGTATTTACGTTTTGTATAGTTTTCGCACTATATTGCAGAGACAACGTCATTGTCCAATGTTGCGGTTGCAATAATCATTGTAATATTAGTTTATATTGTAACATCTGTATATATAGTGATAACAGTGGACACACATTGTCATCTATAAGCAATATTACTGTCACGTTACATCGCACTCCCTGTACAAGTAATTGTTAAACGTGAAGCCAACAATTAAAATTAAAATTCTATCCCAGCAGCCCAGCTGCACGGTACTCGAAAATAAAAGCGTTTAATTTTATTCCTGCAACATGTTCCGCAAGCATTAGACACGCCATCAAATTTGATACGATTAATAACCACAAAAACTCTTTTGTCCTGACCCTCTTACAGTTCAACTCAGAGATCCTCCCTCGAAATTATCCAACACACAACACGCCAAACATCGCGAATTTAATTTCAAAATCAACCGCTCGTACTGAAAGTTAATTATTCCACGGGTCTAAGGACCTTTTAGTCTCTTCCTGAATGAAGATAAAGTGAAATATCAAGGGAGCTCTCGTGATGTCAACTTAAATCTGTCCTGTTGATTGTGTCTTGAACCCTTCTAATGGGAGGGCGAACATCAAAAATAAATACACACTTTACAAACCATTTTATTTATATTATCTAGGATTCATATTTTTTTTTTCAGCATTTGTTTAAACTATTTTATGTGAGGTTTGTTTTAGCCATAGAGAATTGCACAAACGATAAAAGCCCCTTTAAAGGTTTTGGCTTTGGGTGCGCGCAAACCATGTCCCATTGTACACAAAGTCGATGCTCAATGACTTATGGTCAACTGCAATCCCCCACCGCATCAGTGGCTTAATATACGTGTCTGTCTCCACGACAGAGGTATTGGCGTACCCTGCGGACGGTCCTGTGGCAGACGTGTGATACGAGCAGAAATAGTCGAAATACAATGGAAACGTAATTTCTCCCTCACCCTGACACGTTCGCGCCCTAACCCTAATTGTCCTGCGCCCACTCTTCGATTTATATGCGAATCATGGCCTCGCCCGACGCACACGTCAACTCGATTCAGATATTGAACTAATTTTTTTTTCCCTAATCCCATTCATTTAAAAACGTACACAGATTTATGTTTGAGAGTGAAAAATTCAATTGAAATGGATTGAAACAATACGGCGTATATGTGAAATTGAGAGATTCGCGAGTTGTTCAAGTATTTTTCTTTTTTTTATGTTTTTGTTTTTTTTTTTTTGGAGGAGGGATTTCTAACTTATTAGCTTAAAGCTTCTAATGTAGATATTTTATTAACCATTTCTGCCTGCAGTCACGAAATGATCGAAATACCGACTTTATCTCAGACAGTTGTTCCATTTACTCTTGATTTCTTTCATCCGCGACGTCTTTTTTACACGACGTTTTCATATATAGGAAGAAGTTGTGAAAGCAAAGTTTGTGTTATCGAATTTCTCGTTAACTTCGATCGGTTATTTTTGATCGACTGAATAAGAACTCGAGAACTTTTTCACCAATCCAATCTTTCGGCGTTCAATCTTTATATATAATTTTTCATTTCCGCGCTAAATTCAATCTCGGACCATGATAATTATTGAATGATCTCAGAGAGTTATATATTTTTTCAGAAATGAATTTCAACTCC
Organism: Trissolcus brochymenae; assembly: GCA_030523145.1. Classification (NCBI taxonomy): domain Eukaryota; kingdom Metazoa; phylum Arthropoda; class Insecta; order Hymenoptera; family Scelionidae; genus Trissolcus; species Trissolcus brochymenae. The sequence goes on along the minus strand of JAQQRF010000693.1, from coordinate 10,721 downwards.
TTCTTTTTTTTTCTCTCTCTCTCTCTCTCTCTCTTTAAACTGATAGGTTGACAATAACTGTTTAAATTACGTCAAAATAAATTTATTTTTTAATTTTGTATTAAACTTTGTCGTATCGATATTGACATCAAAATATGATTTATGTTGTAAGAGAAAGTTGATTTTATTTCGTTGGCTTCTTCAAGTTTCGTTTCAAAGTTTCTGTCATTTTTGAATCCGTCCTAAAGAAACTTAGCAAAAATTCGTTCCACTAAGGTCCGCCCTCAACAAAGGAATCCATGCACGTGCGAGAGACGAGCACGCGGTCTCACGCGTAAAAGAGAACAGCAAGTTCAAAGTTATGCCGTTGAAATTGAACTTTACCGACCCTTTGGCGCTACTCGTAACTATCGGAAATTGAACACGCACACCAGTAGTTACCTACACAGCAAGAGATCTGCCGACCCCATAGCACGTTTGTTTCTGGTTTACTTGCCCAGACGGAGGCGAAAAATGCGCCGATCCCTTTCGGAACCAAAAATGTCCAAGTTATTCATTAACTGAATAATTCAATGAAGGATCGAGCGTTCAATTACCGCGAATGTGAAAGACGACGATAAAAAGGTGAACGACTTGCTGCGGACTGTGGATTTTACCCCGCAACTTTTTCCTGATAAACTTTTTGTGGGATAGATTATGGGAGGGTTACGTGAATGATGGCAAGAGCGAACATTTTATAAATTCAATTCAGACGAATAATTTTGATATAACAAAATCAAACGAAATTTTGAATGAAACCGACATTTTACTTACTGTATCGAAAAATCTTTTCAAAACAACGACGTCCCGTCGCTTTCAACATGTCAATCGAGAGAGACAGTAATAGGGCTAAAACAGACATTGCAACAACAATGCATGTTTAAATTATATCATACCTTGTTATAGTTTATTGATAACGAGGTTCCAATAACGAATGCATAACAATATATTAATCTTGTAACGACGAATAATTACAATGTTTTCAATAAACAAAACATTCATTAATAATTAATTGATTATTCTGAATAATAAAGATTCATCATTTTTCCAATAAGTGTTTGTCAACTCGATGTTAAAAACTTTCCTTCGCTGAAAACCGATAGGAAAACAAAGAGTAACATCTTTTATACACGACGAAAAATTTGCAGAAAAAGTAAAAGATCTGCAGATTAAAGTTGAAGTTGATTAAGTTTAAGTTGTTCCAAAATCATTCGAGAAGTTATAACCTGCAAGAGATTAACATTTTTTGATCCGTTCATTTTCTAAGAATATTGCCTGGAAAATGAAATTGAAAGCTATGAAATCAGACCTCACAAAGAAGGATTGAGGATGTTTTTCCGACAGAAAGGCCTTTTGAACTAAAGATATAAATCTTAAAAAACAACGAAACTGTTGAAATTTGTTAGGATCGTTCACGCCAGAAAATTGGATCCAAAACTGTTGGTTTTGTCTTAAAAATCTTGAATCAGGTTGTGGGTCAAACATGTAATTTTTTGTCATGGTTCTCTGATAAGGACCACATCAGAATTCCATACTCAAGCCAGTTCATTCTTTGCCTTGGAAATTTAAATAAGGAAAATGCAAGGAAACAATAATTTTTTCCCGAATTTTGTTTGTGAAAAAATAGAAAACATGGTGTGCAAAGTAAAGTTGGAATAAACATTGTACGTAATGAACATATTTCGTGTTACGAAAAACATCGAACCTTTTTTAAGGTGGTGTGAAACCGGGACATTACAGATTTCTTTAATTAAAATTAATAATATGATTGTAAATTAATTTAACGAGGAGAGCGCCATTTTGTCACACATTCCTATAGATAAAAATTCAACTTTTATCATAATCTTGTTTTAGTGTGCTACGAATTCTCCCATTATTATTGAATGGCGCTCTTCTCCGTATTTTGAAAAACAACAATTATTCTAATTTTTATAAACAAAGTTCCTAACTCCGTGGCAGCAGACCTTTTACATCACCTTAATGGTAATTAAAAAAGATTCGATAAGCCAATTTCAGATTATCTACTAGGATCCCCCACACGGACGGCAAAATATACTTTCAAATATATTTCAAATATATCTTATATAAATAAAATATAAACGTATATATATTGTATATCAACATGTATGTGTCATATATATTTCAAATATAAAGCGGCAATAACTTATATAAGTTTTTATAAACAAAATATCAACTATAAAAAAATATAAAATACAGATATATTTTGACTTATATTTTCGTCCCTGTGGTCCTGAGCGGGTCTTGACCAGAAGTCTAGGTGATGAAGATCAGACCGGTTTCAAGCGTTACAAGTTGTAGCAGTTTCTGATCAGGTATACTGGTCAGGGCAGGTCAAGAACTATGGTTTTCTGATCAGATCGAGTTTCAGCCCCGTTTCAATTTCTACTAGGGTAATCGTTTATCTACACATCTAGCGTCGTTATCTAAAACCGAGTTCGCAGCTATGATTTCCAGTTGGAGTTAATTTGTTTGTCAGAATTTGCTTCAGAATGAAAGTTAGTGGAATTATCCAAGCCGTAATCAAAATGAAACAAAATATTTGACCCTTGAACAAACCATCGGGATATCGTGAAGCTGGACGCAGAGCAAACTGAAGTACGCACTATGGTGAATGCACGCTTATCAAGCAGAGACGTATGCTCCATTATGTCTACATATTCGACGTGCCAGCAGCTTCAATTGAATCGTTCGTCAGATTACCCAATGACGCATAATGCCCTAATGGCAGGTATGTCTCGGCGTCCACCATTGTTACCTTGCAACCATGCTGCCTTAACCCTACCGATACGAGTGATTCTAGGCACGTAAAAGCAATTTGAGGAATCCTCTTCATTGTTATGCAAACATGAGTCGGCCAAACCACTGGATCATAATTCCAATATGAAGCCTTGGTCATTCCGATACGTGTATATAAAGTCATGTGGTCAGATGGAGCTCTTTCCGGCCATCCCCAATGTTCAGCACTGGCCTCGTCATTTGCAGCGCTATTTCTGAATACGTTCATACGATTCGAGCAATTGATATTATATTTCAGTCTGACATTCCGTAATTGCACCGCATAACTTGCTTCATCAATAATTGGGATTATGGTATCCTTATATTTTGCTTCACCATTAAGGCAGCCATTTCGGATGCAACTAAACTCGCACGAAATTCGGAATGTTGTTTGCCAAATAATTTTACACTGGCTTCTAGATGTGAACGAAAAAGAAACAGAAAAAATAATGTTTGTCGATTATTTTGTTTCAAAGTGTAATTGCAAAATAAAATTTGCCCTCATACAAACTTAGTCTTGGAAAATTGATTTAATAAACTTAATGCATAGTTGGCACGCTAACCCGTAGAATTAAAAGTTCGTTAATAGAACATTGTGTTAGGATAGCAATTATTCCTATCGACAAGAGACCTGGCAGGCAACTCGGTAACGTCACTTACCGCAAAAATTTATTGCCTCAGCTTGTTTCCTAGTACATCCACATAGTTACAATATCAAGAAAGAAAAAAAAAAAAAAAAAAAAAAAAACAACAACAACAAACGAATATCATCGATGGTTTGAGAAAGAAGAGAATTTTGTGAAATATGTTCAATATATGCATAGGATCCGAGTTCTCGTTGTGTGTCATCTCATCCTTTCACCTACTGTCAACTGATGTCAAGAGAGTCGTTTTCTCTTTGCACATTCCGTCGTTGTCGTGCACTTCGTATCATCGAAACCAAAATCCTAAAATAAACAACTGGCAGACTGCGTATAGTCACAGCTGAAACTCGATCCTCGCAGCAAACCAGTGTCGAGCTTTGTAAAAGGGTTCGAACATTAGTACGTCGTAGCAGACAAAGTGCAATCGGTTCGAAAACGCGATTATTGGCTGGATCGATCGACTTTCGCACGCATCGCGTTAAGTTTGATATACACACCGAGGTCGTGTGTGACACGCAAGCCCGATCTTTAAGTCGGGACAATCATATCGGGAAATGTACACCATGCTGCAGGTGTTAACGTTGAGGGCCATTATACGTTGTCCGGCACTGCGGTTGTTCGAAACTCCAGGCCGATGAAAATGCTTGTCAGTTTCACACCCAAGCCGCATTGTTTTGCTATGGTAAACTTGCAAGCTATTTAACGCCTTGCTTGAACCGCTCAGCCGTGCGGCAAGAACCCAAAAGTCTTTCTTCCCTTTTAGGCTTTGCCCGATATCAGCCCCCATTCTTCCTCACACAACGCCGCCCGCTTGACAGCAAAACTACTCCTTCCTTAGGCGAAAGTTTACTAACTTTCTGTAGCACCACCTCTTGACTATGTGAAAAGCTTGTCCTGCTTCGCTGGTTTGCCTGTTGGCTAGCTATAGCTAGCTGACTTATTTGCTTCTCACTTGCATACTTACTTGTTCTCTCGTTTACTCTCCATTCTAATGCACCTAAATTCGAAAAGTTTAGACAATAAGAAGAATTTGTTACCTTTTAATTGTTCGAAGGTGTCACGTACACGCGAACAACAGAAAAACAAGTTGGATTGACTAATGTGAACAAGTCTATAACGTCTAGTGAACCAAACAATTTTGCTTATTTCAACTGGACATTTATCTTTCTTATACAAAATTGAATTTATACATATTTTTTTCATTTAACAGCCCGCAGGGACGAAAATATAAGTCAAAATATATGTGTATTTTATATTTTTTTTATAGTTGATATATATTTTTTTATATTTTATTTTATACAAATTTTATATAAGTTATTGCCACTTTATATTTAAAATATATTTGAAAGAATCGTATAGAATTTCTTACGATATCATAATTATATTACTGGCGATTCATGATTTCATATTCCGTGTATCACATACCCTAAATATAATAAATTAAAAAATTAAATTGATTGAAAATTTACCCGAAACGATGTTATAATAGTTTTAATAGGTGTAATAGTTATGTTAAAAATTTCTTAGTTATAGTAAAATTTTCTTAGTCAGGACAAGAAATTGGAGATTAACCCGAAACAATGTTGATATCTGTTTAAACCAAGAAATAATCCAAGGTTTCAACACAAAAATCGAAAATTTAATGAAGTTTTAATCTAAAAATGTGGAAGAATTTCGAAAAATTTGGAAAAAATTATACTAGTAGAAAAAATTTGAAAGAATATTCTCGTACGTGTGGGAGTGTTTTTAATCATCAATGATATAAGAAATTAATCTTCATGTATTAATATAATGATATTGTTATTTTAATAATATTAGTCTAGATTTTTTGTTGTATCGTTTTTAATCTAAAAAAAATGTTCTATATAAGTAAGTAGTTGCACTTAATTATCGACATCTGTACCCATTATAGATAATTTTAGTCAACAATTTTTAGAATATTATATACTAAACAAAATTGATTCCAAAGATATTTTTTATTTTGTTTTTTGGTTAACACTAATTCAATTAGCTTTTATCATATACTTGAAAGATATTATGAAACCGTTGACATTTTTGTTGTATGAATTAATAAACGAAAATGTGAATAATAGGGACGGGTATAGGTAAGAGTTGCAATTACCTTACAAAAATGTTTTTTCTGAAGCATTATTATTTTACTATGTATAGAACAGTTCAATTCGCACATAAATTAAAACGTGGACTCATCAAAATGTATACGTCTAATGTTTGTAACGAAATATATCTTGTGGTAAACAACATTTAGTCAATAATTCAGATTGCTTGAACATTCAATTGTTATAGATTAAATAAAAATTTAATCTGTAATTTAATTGAATAGTAGATTGATTAAATTACAATTGATTCAAGACAAATTCTTATCGAAGCACTGTACCGTTGCCATGAATTCTTAAGCAATTTTTCATGGAAATCAAAATTTCAAAGTGCTGCCGATGGAGTATAGATAACGTTAGTTAGTACAATAAAAGTTGTTGCATTTTTTATTATTAAACAAATGGTTAAATAAGAAACATGAAACGTTTGTCGGCAAACATACATTATAAGCTTACGTTTTAAAGAAGCTCTGACAATTTAGAGAAAATCAATTCAATAATCTTTTAATTATAAATTACTTAATTCTGTATATTACAAATTATTTTCACTTAATAAAGCAATAAAAACTAGGACATTTACAATTAATTTTTGAATAAGGTTTGTGATAACGAAATATTGTTGGTATCACATTTTATTGGGTTCTTTCTATAGGTGTATATTACTTATTACAAGAGGTTACATATCCGAATATGGAAATAGTTTAACTAATAAATATATGAATTAGTGAAAAATTTATTTTCAAATTGAACGAGTATAAGTGGTGGTGGTGACAAGGACTGGTCCTTCAAAGCTTGAATGCTACTTTAGCATAGACGATTTGATGAGGTATTGTTCGCACAAAGGAGTTACTTTGTATCTCGTCTGTCCAACAACAAGAGTTAGACCGGCAAAACTTTGAGGAATGTTTACGTTTGGGTACTAAAAATGAATACATTACTGAGTTAATTGAATGTCATTTGCGAATTCCATCTATCAATGAATGTTGAACAAAGTTGTTCGAAAAATAAAGTCAAAGGGTTCAATTGAACAAGATTTATAAATTGTCTGGTGCTTCAATTCGTTTAATTCGAGATAGAATTTTGTGCTATCAGTGTTTTTCCTTCTCCATGCCGAGCACACTTGTGCCGTTCGAACTATTCCCATGATCCACTGTATATAGATTGGCGCGAACCGCAGTGGTAGCAAAAAATACCGCAACCATGAGTCTCTAGGTGTATATATAGGTATACATGCACACGCAAAACCCCATAGACTTAGCATCCATTGCTTAGTTGACGCGAAATGCATTTCATTTGCGTCTATATCGCGTCTATATAGACACTCTTCACATTGTGTCTGTTCACTTTTCACATCACGCGTTAGTAATAAAAAATTGAAAATATCAAGTCACGAATATTTTATGACGTACTTTCTTCTACGGGTAAAAAGAGTGCAAATGTTTTATTCCGTGCAGTCTATACGGGTAAAATAGAAACTGTTTTATTGCACCGGCTCGTTTTCTCTTCCATCCCGACGAGTCAAGGTGGCTTTATTAGTTTTAAACCTTTTTAGAGACAATCGAAATTCGTTAGCCGCGCTTCTTAAAGTATCAAATTCAGTTTGCTGTTTATAAATTCTATTAAATTAACAATCTAAATTCCGTTACATTCAAAGTACGTTTTATTACAACGGGCATGAATAATGGACTTAAAGTATCGTATCTTGCAAGTGTCGCCCCAGAAAATAACCCCACTTGACGTTGTTAGCTGCACAAGTTTTGTATCACGACGCGTTTCGAAGCCATTCAAAAGCGCGCGAATTTACAACACAGAAAACGTCAATGGCACGTTGCTTCTGGCATAATTTGTCTATTAAACGCATTTCGTAAGTTTTGTAACGCCGGGGCTGTAATTTCGCGACGTGCTTACCGGGGGTACGAACTTCTTGGGCGCAGTAGCGTATGGAGATTTTGGTGCAGAACGCACAAGTTTTGCGCCAGTCAAGGGGTTGCGGGTCGCTACCGAGGGGGATTCGTTTCGCAACACACATACCACCTGCCTGCCCGCTCGCTTCTTCTCTCTCTCTGTCTCTGACTCTGTCTCTCTCTCTCTCTGTTCCTGCCTCTACTGTTCTGGCTTCACGATTTATGCGTCGCGATGACCACGCCCGAATGCCTGAGACAGGAAGAACGCTAGGGGTAGAAATTAGATCGCGTGAAGTTTCAACGCTTGATTCCCCAAACACGTGCTTATTTATGGTCCCATTATTGACAATGCCGCAAACCGCAATGAAAAATGCTCAAACGCACAGTGAGAAAATCAGATTGTTGAATTTACTGTACCGAGCACGCCTAATGGAGATTGTGAAGAAAACGAAACATGGTTATATTTTGCTCTTGGCTTTCCGGACATGATCCTTTTTGTAAATTAAAATTCACCAATTCTTTGAATACAACTTTTATTATTTCTATGGGATTAATTCTGTGGCTGTGAGGAAAAACCAGTTAAGTGCTTATTTATACGTTTTAGTTGAAAACATATTTTACGTTGTTTTCTTTGTCTACTTCTTTAATACAAACTCAAAGAAGTGTTTCTATTGGGATCAGAAAACGGCTGTATGTCGTTTTCCCCAATTCCCCTTATCATCGATATGTCATTTGCCCCATTTTTTGTAATATTGGGAACATATCATTTGCCCCAAAACAACATTTTTATTTGCTCTAAAAAAATGTATTTTTTATTCAATAATGAAAAATGTCCGTGACGGACGAATTCGTTCGTACTCGACACGGACACAATTTCACAGTACACCTCCAAGAAATTGACCCGTCGCGTAACACACTGACTTTTGTATATTTAAAATTTTCTGCAATTATGCAATCGTTGCCTTTAATTGTTTTTGATTGCAAGATTGCCATAATTGAAAAAGAAACTATAAAAGTAATATCGAAAGACAGTGTAATGAATGATTAAACGTTGCAAATGATATTGGACAGTTTTGAAATAATTCAGTAAATATAAATTTGAGTTTGTATTGTATACAAAATTGAGCCGCAATCAAAACAACGATCAAGTGCACTCAGTGCATTGCATTAATTCGGAGCAAATGATTGATTCTTTTTAGGGCAAATTTTTTACAAATTTTTGGGGCAAATGATTGATTAAAATTGGCGCATATGATATAAATATCAAAAGCGTTTTGGGGCAAACAACTATTACCGCAAAAAACTATAATTCACATGTTTCAACATTATTCAGAACCCTAATTTTGTTTCAAAAAAATGTTTCAAGTTTTATTTTTCAATGTTTCCAACTGGCAGTTAACTGGTTTTTCCTCACAGCCACAGAATTATTCACGTGTTCATTTTATAAATGAAAAATGTTTTTCAAACGTTCAATTTATCTTGAGTCAATAATTAATTATTATAAGTTTGTTAGTTTTTGAATGAAAAAAAAAAAAAACAATTGTAATTATCTCGATACAGAGCGCGCGACCATGTTTAAAATCAAATTGGTTTATGAAATCAAACAAATAATATGACCTACTTGTATTCTGATTAATTTTCATGATGAAAATTGAAAAACAACAAAAATCATTACTCGGCTAATAACAAACAGTGATATATTAAACCTATGACAATACTGAGATGAGTTTAATGTAGTAGTTTTATTACATCAAAAAAAAAAAAAAAAAAAAAAACTCAAATTTGAGACAAAGTATTATAAGCATGCTAAGTAAAAGAACAAATAAAAGTTTGCACTTGGTTGTTTTTCTTCGGTGAGATAATTCAAGAAAATGATTCAAAGCAAAACTTGAAACGAGGGTTAATGACTTTATTATCTTATATATGTGTGCGGTAGCTTAGCGATCTGCCATTGTTCCCGATGTGAAGTATGCATGGTGGTCAGGTGCGACACATTACAGCCTGCCACATAATGAATGGTGTCTCTAGAAGTAATAATGGAAGTTTCTTTAATGCTATATACCGTACATATTACATGGATCTCCCAAACCATACCATCAAACAAAAATAATTATTTGTTTGATATATATATATATGAGTTTTTAAAAACTCAAAACTTTTAACAGTGGAAACAACATGTTCTCTACATCAATCTAAGTTAATTCTCTTTTATTTCCTTTTTGTATTTTTTTATTTTTTTTGCGTCAAAAACTTTTTTCATTCATTAGAAGTCGATTCAAACTACTTTCTAATGATGAATTAACGTTTTTTGAACAACTCGCTTTGAACCATTATTTTCTTATTTAACATAACATGATTGTTAAATATTACGTGTTAAAAAAGCACGGTATAGAGAATATATACAGATGGCAAAGCCGCGACGTCACTGGATTTATCTTTTACATCAAAACTCATTGCTTAATTGTGGAATCACATTACGTTTAAATTAGTAAGTAAATGTGATGAAATGGTTTTTAATGATGATAAAGTGTATTGCATTGTAAAAAACCATTAAACGTGCAACAGTGTCGCATGAAATGGACAGTATGAGAAATTACATGGAAAAATGAGACAAACTTTTGAAAATCAATTTTTCAAGCGTGACTCTCTCTTTTTGCCATATATTTCTTCACTCTCAGCACCGCCTTATTTGCACGCGTTCCCCAGAAAACGACTAGGTATCACTTCATAAAACAGAGCAATTTGCTGTAATCGCGCTGATAAAAAATACATGGACAAACAATTGTACGTAACGAAAGAGCGAGACTTTAGCTCCGACTATCCGCGATCTCAGCTTATTGACGTGAATGTGTATAGAAAAAAGAAAAAAAAAATTTTTTTTTCATATGATGTACGTCAAAAAAAAAGTCCCTTTTCTGTATAGGATTAATCGACGATCAATAAAGTTAGTCTTGCAAGACGAAAGAGAGAAGCATCAGGAATTATTAAAGAAACAACTGAAGCATGTGCGGAGCTAAGTCTCGTGCTTTATTTCAGGGGTGATTAATTATTTATAGAACGCCCTAGTATTGCAATGGATATGGGTAGCTTCCCCTCATTGTGATATTATCATTCTTAATTCTTTTGTTTCCCGTCGTACAGGCATAGATTGGCAGTGAAATTGATCGCAATGCTTTCAGCAGAAACATTTAGTGCGAAAAATTGTCCAACTCATACAAGATTGTTTTTTTTTTTTTTTTTTTTTT